>JAXIVJ010007184.1:0-62169 GCA_036785665.1 Chirona hameri | reverse complement strand
CACCAATCAGAACACAGCTCCTCACACCAATCACCGTCACCACACAGCTCCTCACACCAATCAGAACACAGCTCCTCACACCAATCACCGTCACCACACAGCTCCTCACACCAATCACCGTCACCGCACAGCTCCTCACACCAATCAGAACACCGCTCCTCACACCAATCACCGTCACCACACAGCTCCTCACACCAATCACCGTCACCACACAGCTGCTCACACCAATCAGAACACAGCTCCTCACACCAATCAGAACACAGCTCCTCACACCAATCAGAACACCGCTCCTCACACCAATCACCGACACCACACCGCTCCTCACACCAATCACCGTCACCACACAGCTCCTCACACCAATCACCGTCCCCACACAGCTCCTCACACCAATCACCGTCACCACGCAGCTCCTCACACCAATCAGAACACAGCTCCTCACACCAATCACCGTCACCACACAGCTCCTCACACCAATCACCGTCACCACACAGCTCCTCACACCAATCAGAACACAGCTCCTCACACCAATCACCGTCACCGCACAGCTCCTCACACCAATCACCGTCACCACACAGCTCCTCACACCAATCACCGTCACCACACAGCTCCTCACACCAATCACCGTCACAACACAGCTCCTCACACCAATCACCGTCACCACACAGCTCCTCACACCAATCACCGTAACCACACAACTCCTCACACCAATCAGAACACAGCTCCTCACACCAATCAGAACACAGCTCCTCACACCAATCAGAACACAGCTCCTCACACCAATCAGAACACCGCTCCTCACACCAATCACCGTCACCACACAGCTCCTCACACCAATCACCGTCACCACACAGCTCCTCACACCAATCAGAATACAGCTCCTCACACCAATCACCGTCACCACACAGCTCCTCACACCAATCAGAACACAGCTCCTCACCACCAATCACCGTCACCACACAGCTCCTCACACCAATCACCGTCACCACACAGCTCCTCACACCAATCAACCGTCACCACACAGCTCCTCACACCAATCAGAACACCGCTCCTCACACCAATCACCGACACCACACAGCTCCTCACACCAATCAGAACACGGCTCCTCACACCAAACACCGTCACCACACAGCTCCTCACACCAATCAGAACACGGCTCCTCACACCAATCACGACACCACACAGCTCCTCACACCAATCAGAACTCCTGTATATGTAGAATCCTGTACCTTCAGCACTCCTGCCTGGTGTACCTATGTATATGGAATGCATATGTATATGGAATGCACCTATGTATATGAAATGCCTGGAAAGCCTGGTGTACCTATGTTATGTTATGCCCCACGCGATGCTCGTTACCGCCAATGGGTTCGCATAATTTTCATACAGAGTGAAACATTAACGGCGGACTGCGATGTCAACTTCTTTGACCCGAGGTCAGGAACCACGCAATTATTCCGTTATGCGTGACGGCTGATCCCAAGAAATACATTGTGAAGACCGCAGAATTCTCCTGAGTTCTGCTGGCGTCAGGAGTTGACCTTGAATACTGAAGTCGATGGGGCGGCCCACGTTGGTTTACCACCTGTTGACTGAGCCCATCCGGTTATATCGGACCTATCAACCCACGATTCAAATGGAAAGTCATCCATAACCGGCCGACACGGGCACGACACCGCGCTAAAAACCGACCTTGACGAGTTTCCAGGCAGAGGAAATACCGCAGCAGGCAAGGTCGGAGCAGGTGAGGCGGCGTTCCGGCGCAGGATAAGGATCTCTCAGAGGTGTCGCAGGTCAGCGTGCCATCGAGTCCCGCCGGAGTTTACTAACGTTATTCCATTGCACAGTAATGGCATCCATGTTCCGAGGTAATGCTCACATTCATTAGATTCCGGGACCAAACGTGACACTAGTTTCACCATTGTTGGTCTCAGTTTATGTGCAATAACCTGACCCCGCGAAACCCTGGGCCGCGAACATTCCGTTGGTCAATTACCAGGCCACAATCAACCATAATGAAATTGCTCGGCCTAAAAGTGAATAGAATTAACTGATGTGATCAGACAGCGCTTCGCCATTATCACAAAAGCATACCTTCGAGATGTGTCTGTTAATTAACATACTACAACAAAACAACGCGACGGCGTCAAATGAACAGACATCAGACTGGACACGGTGGATTTCCAGCTTGTTATGCACGACAAGATTGCCAGTGCCCAGGCAAGTGGCAGGACGAGACACTGTGTATGTTACACAACGAATCAATACAGCAGAAAAGGTGGCCAGTTCTATCAGCTATTTTATCAGTTGATGCGTGTCAAACGCAGGTGACTGCATATCAGACCTTACACCAACCACTTCCTGGCCACCGGTCACGGTCAGTCGGCAGTGGCGGATCTAGGTTCGAGTTGGGGGGGGGGGGGGGGGTCAGCGGGAAAGGGAAAGGTCTTTGAGCGGGGGAGGGGGGCGGGTCGTCAGCACGAAAGTTTCGTTGAGTGGGGGAGGGAGGTAAATATCGCCTTCCCGGAACAAAAATCACAACCTCCCGGGACAGTTGGGGGGGGGGGGGATAAGTATTTGCCTACCGATTTGTCGTGGGGGGGATTGGGGCATTCCAGAACAGATTGACCAAAACACACTACATCTCTATATACCTACATCTCTATATATAACACACTACATCTCATATTTCGATAAAACTACGTGTCTGGGGTTATCTGGGTTGTTGATTTACGCTGTGAACTTTTCAACCTCGTCCGTCAAATGGTTTTCGAGTTACAGCCTCGGGCAACTTTGTAATGTCAAGCAAAACTCACATTTTCAGCGGACAATATCTCCATCTAAACCAGTAAAACACCTTAATCGGCGGTATACAAAATAAGTTGTATTACATTTGTCATGACCTCCTTTCTCGAATCCGCCAAAAGGGAGTACGTCCTGAGCGCTGCATGCTTCATCGTATAAATTAATGCTTAGACAAATCAAGCCATTTTTTTTATCAAGAATGATTTTGGTTCATTTCGACATTTGCATGTGCCACGCGCTGTGGTACCACCGCTATCAGAATGCACTATACAAAAATCAAATTTGATTTGATGGTCCTATCCAATGGTGAAAACCCGATCTCAATCGGAGCAGTGGTTGCAAAGTTATTAGTTTCCGAAAAGCGTCTGTACGGCCGGTTCGGGCTGGTTCCGGCCGGTTCGGGCCGGGTCAAATGTAAATTTGTCTAGTAAGTTGACGGGCTTCGCGCCCGCTCGGTAATCATGCAAGTCATATAAACCTATATACCAGTAAAACGCCTTTTTGGGCGATGAGCGAGCGGGCGCGATCTGGTAAACGTAAAACAGGTTTGAAATATGAAACGGTAAAGGAGCACACGTGGTAGTAACACGTAGTCCTTTTAGTCCTTTTAATCCTCCAGAAAAATTGCCAGGCCTCAATGCATGCCAACATAAAAATTAAGTTGCATTAAATTGTTCATGATCTTTTTTCTCGAATCCGCCAAAAGGGAGTACGTCCTGAGCGCTGCATGCTTCATTGTATAAATTAATGCTTAGATTAATAAAGCCATTTTTGATCAAGAATGATGTTTGTTCATTTCGACGTTTGCGTGTGCCAACTGCCACGCGCTGTGGTACCACCCCTATCAGAACGCACCATACCATACCAAAAACAAAATTGATTTGATGGACCTATCCAATGGTGAAAACCCGATCTCAATCGGAGCAGTGGTTGCAAAGTTATTAGCTTCCGAAAAGCGTCTGTTCTGCCGTGTCGGGCCGGTTCGGGCCGGGTCAAATGTAAATTTGTCTAGTAAGTTGACGAGAAACCTCACGGGCGCTTCGCGCCAGCTTGGTAATCACCAGAATCATCAGGAACAATAGATTATTATGATGTAATCATTTGGGGAAATTCGGAAATTTTGCTATTTCAACACGTGATCTCAGGTCAAATCACGTGATTTTATGAGGTCTTTTAAAAATCGGTTTTTTCCCATGCCAGAATGGACATCGATACATAAACCTTCGATGTTTAATAAATTGGTGAGTTTTTTTCCTTCTAAATATAATATTTATATTTTGTATTTGGAAAATCATGGTCACCAGCACGTAATTAGCACGTAAACTTTGCACGTAATTGTGCTAGAGAGCTCAATTAAACGGCATTATGCTTAGGTATCTCGCGACCTGCTTTCAATGATATACATCAGCCCTGTAGTTGCTCTGTGACCCCAAGGTCACGTGACCAAAGGTCACCCGGTGCAGTCCACGTCAGATCGACCAAACCATAACATCCTACTTCTCACATTTCGATTGAACTAGGTGGCGGGGGTTATCTGGGCCGTACATTCACGCTGTAAAATTGTCAGCCCCGTCCGTCGAACGGTTTTCGAGTTACAACCTCAGGCATCTCTTTAATGTCGCACAAAGGTTTAATTTTCTTCGGGCGATATATATATATATATATATATATATATATATATATATATATATATATAATATATATATATATATATATATATATATATATATATATATATATATATATATCGGGATATATCCTATAAATAATTGTAATATATACAACTATGTATCATCAGAATCACCATGAACCACAAATTAATGTAATGTAATTTTGTGTGAGAACTCAAATGGAAAAGTGTCGAAATTTTAGCATGTGACCTCGGGCCAGGCCACGTGATTTCGTTGTGTTCTCAGTTAAAATTCGTGATTTTTCTTAGGTGGAGGGTGCAGGCCCTTTGAATCACGTGCCAACCTATTTCGCTCAGTGATCAAGATCACATGATGACATAATTAAATATTTCGCCGATAGAGGCGTCTGTGGGTCCTCAAGATATCAATTTTTATCCTCTCTGTTTCCAGACCGAGAATGTTATAAAAATAGCTAAAAGTGTCTTCTAGAGAGAAAAACCGTTAAATTGTGCGAAATAAAACGAAAAATTTTCAACAAATTATCTATTGTATAATCAAGCCAGATCATTTGGGAAATCAACCTGACCTCAGGAGACGTGACCTTGAGGTCATGGATTGACACGTGAGGGTCATGCTATGCATCATTTAATGCAGCTCGACGGGACAGATATAATGCCGTTGAGTTAAGCTCTCTAGCACAATCATTATGTGCAAAGTTATTACCAAAGACCATGATTTTTCAACAACATATATACATACATATATATATATATATTATATATATATATTATATATATATATATATATATATATATATATATATATATATATATATATATATATATATATATATATATATATATATATATATATATATATATATATATATATATATATATATATATATATATATTATATATATATATATATATATATATATATATATATATATATATATATATATATATATATATATATATATATATATATATATATATATATATATATATTATATATATATATATATATATATATATATATATATTTATATATATAGTATATATATATATATATATATATATATATATATATATATATATATATATATATATATATATATATATATATATATATATATTATATATATATATATATATATATATATATATATATATATATGTATATATATATATATATATATATATATATATATATAATATATATATATATATATTATATATATATATATATATATATATATATATATATATATATATATATATATATATATATATATATATATATATATATATATATATATATATATATATATATATATTATATATATATATATATATATATATATATATATATATATATATATATATATATATATATATATATATATATATATATATATATATATATATATATATATATATATATATATATATATATATATATATATATATATATATATATATATATATATATATATATATATATATATATATATATATATATATATATATATATATATATATATATATATATATATATATATATATATATATATATATATATATATATATATATATATATATATGACAAACCTATCTCCAATTTCTTACCATCGAAGGTCCATATATCGAAGTCGATTCTGGTAAGAAACAAATTCCGAATTTTAAATGGCCACATGATAAAATTACGTGATCTGACCTAAGATCACATGTGGGGATCAACACAGTAAGACAACCGGTGGGTGCCGTCTGAACATTCTTAATTTTCTTTAAAAGTTGTGCATTGGGGGTTTCAGGGGCGGGGAATTCATGGGTGGTGACCAAAAAATTCCCCCAAAAATATTTTCCAAAATACGGCCTTCCGTATTTTCCCAAGTTCACTGTGCAGGCCTAATTTTGACGACCAATAACTCCGAGACAAAAACAAAACGATTTTGAAAACTTTTTTTGTTTGGATCAGGATTAGTCTAAGAACAATTTGGCAATCACGGATTTTCTATTTTTTTGTTTGTTTTGTCACGACCTCGTGACCTATTTTTTGCGCCATGACCTTGACCTGTTGGAAACAGAAATTAGCATTTCCGTCTGATGACGATATGAGCTTCATTGATGTACTTTCGTATACAAAAAATACAAAAAGTGGGGTTTGACCTATAAACCCTACTTTTAGGGACTTCCACAGTAAGACAACCATTTTTTTCTTCAAATTTGCCGTCCGGCCATTTGTAATTTTCTTGAAAAGTTGTGCACTGGGGGTTTCAAGGGCGGGTAATTCATTGGTGGTGACAAAAAACAAACAAACACAAAAACAAGATAAGGCCTGCCGAAAATTTCCCAAGTTCACTGTGCAGGCCTAATTTTGACGACCAATAACTCCGAGACTAAAGAAGTGATTTTGTTATTGTTTGGATCGGGATTAGTCAAAGAACAATTTGGCAATCTCGGATTTTCTATTTTCATTTTGTCAAGTGACCTCGTGGCCTACATTTTGCGCCGTGACCTTAACCTGTTGGAAACTGAAATTATGTTTTTTCGTCTGATGACGATTTGCGTTCCATTGATGTCCTTTCGTATACAAAATCTAAAAAGTGGGGTTCGACCTGTAAAAACTACTTTTGAGCCTTGCAATGCACACAATACGCTGTTTGTGTACGTTACGTTGTATTGGCCTGGCAGGTCATATGGCAATCTGATGTCGGTGTAACAGGCACCAACCGAGAGGTTTCGTCGTCAGGAGTCATTCTGGACTTTGTTTCGATGAAGCTGACTTAAAAAAATATTTTTACAGGTCGAACCCCGTTTTTATATTTTATTATACGAAAGGATATCAATGAAGCTCAAATCTTCATTAGACGGAAATTTTAATTTCAGTTTCCAACAGGTCAAGGTCACGGCGCAAAAAATAGGTTACGAAATCACGTGACAAAAGAAAAATAGAAACTCCGTGATTGCCAAATTGTTCTTCGACTAATCCTGATCCAAACAATTTAAAAAACAGTTAAAATCGCTTTTTTAGTCTCGGAGTTATTGGTCGTCAAAATTAGGCCTGCACAGTGAACTTGGGAAAATACGGAAGGCCGTAACTTGGATTTTTTGTTTGTTTGTTTGTTTGGTCACCACCAATGAATTCCCCGCCCTTGAAATTCCCCGCAGCCAAAAATGCCGTCCGACCATTTTTTATTTTCTTGAAAAGTTGTGCACGGGGGGGGGGGGGTGCACAACTTTTCAAGAAAATCAAAAATGGTCGGACGGCATTTTTTTGGGAGTTGTCTTACTGTGTTGTTTTGGTTGTCTCCTCATGTAAAAATAAGAAATAAAATCGTATTTTCGAAGAAAGATTTATGCGCCACTGTACCAGGACAAAAATCACAACCTGCCGGATCGGTTGGGGGGGGGGGACATACGTTTGCCTACCGATATTTCGTTGGGGGGGGGCAATTGCCCATTTTACCCAACCGTAGATCCGCCACTGTCAGTCGGCGCCGTTCCGTCCCCACAGAGCAGCTAACCAGCGCACCCCAGCGCGCATCCTCCTGACATCGTAACTGACCTCATCAATAGCGTGTCAGCCACACCGCCGCAAATTAGACGCACCGTCACGGAAATGACCCTACTCAAAGCGGGAGTTCAAACCTTGAGCTCACACTCCGTTCAGTCCGAAACGCACCGACGCACCAGAAAATGTCGCAAATCAGCCGACAATGTCACCTCTGTGGCATCACCGACGACATAAGGGAGGCGTGGAAAGAAGAGCATCAATTCCGAAACACTCGGGTGAGAACACGACCCACAGTCCCACATGAATGGCACCCCGGGGGGTTCTTTTCAGGTCAGTCATTGCACGTCGGCGACCCACTTCATGCCGACAGAGCTCCTCAGTCACCGGCCATGCCGGCGTAAACAACCGCCGCCAGTAAAAAGCTGAGCTACTGCACACCATGACGCAACCAACGCGCCGCATTCAGACGCGGCGGCGGCGGCGCGGCGCCAGGTCCGCCGTCGAGGGACGTTCCAGCACCGCGTCACCACCGCGACAGAGACTGGCGAACGTCACGTCATCACGGCACGTCACGTCGTCACCGGGCGACAGACACACCGGCGAACGTCAAGTCATCGGCCGCCGGTGACGGCCCGGACGCGACGCATCCTTGACACTGGCACGCGTCCGAGCCGGTCCAGCGCGCACACAGGGCGGCGATTACCTCCGATCCGACCGCCGCGGCTCTGTTCCGATCGGAACCTCCGGCGGCTGCACGGACCGCAGGGTGCGCGGTCTGACCGCAGCGGCAGGCCTGCTGTGTGACAAAACCTCGGCAGCTGACAGGAAGGGCGTGGCGGGGCGGAGGAGAGGGCGGGGTGGGGCAGGGGAGCGAGAGGAGCGTCTTTATCGCGGCGCCGCCCAGCTAATAGCGACACCAAGGTGAGAGGGCGGCCCGGCAGGCGGTACCGGTCGACTCGACTGACCTCAGGTCAAGGTCAGGCGGCCCGGCCGGCCGTCAGCGGCGCTCCATGCCGGCGGTGAGCGATGGCTGATGACGGGTCTCCGAAGCGAGCAGACGTGATGACGGGTTTCCGAAGCGAGCAGACGTGATGACGGGTCTCCGAAGCGAGCAGACGTGATGACGGGTTTCCGAAGCGAACAGACGTGATGACGGGTCTCCGAAGCGAGCAGACGTGATGACGGGTTTCCGAAGCGAGCAGACGTGATGACGGGTCTCCGAAGTGAACAGACGTGATGACGGGTCTCTGAAGCGAGCAGACGTGATGACGGGTCCCTGAAGCGAGCAGACGTGATGACGGGTCTCTGAAGCGAGCAGACGGCCAGCGGAATGTAGCCGTACAGACAGGCCGATAGCTTACAATTCAGGTCAGTGATGGCGAGTCCATCTCCATCTCCATCTTCTTCGTCCTCTCGATTTGAATGTATTTAACTATTACATTGATCGATTACCCACACTGAGA
This sequence comes from Chirona hameri, assembly GCA_036785665.1. NCBI lineage: Eukaryota > Metazoa > Arthropoda > Thecostraca > Balanomorpha > Balanidae > Chirona > Chirona hameri. Next base: position 52,754 of record JAXIVJ010007184.1, on the reverse strand, counting down.
AAAAAGTGAGAATCCTATCCGTTCTCAGAGAACGGTATGCGTTCTTATCCACCCTATTCAAAACAGACGACACGTTTTCAGAACCTTATGCGGGGTTATTTTAGAACGGAAAACATAAGAACAGTTTCTGTTCTCACCATTATCAAGGTAGAACAGTAACCATTATTTTGGTAGAACACTTATCGCTCTTTTAAAAGAACGGTATCTCAGTACCCATTCTTAGAGAACAGTATCCCGGCAGCCGTTCTCAAGGAACCACGGCATCCTTTCTCATTGTAGAATTGTACCCGCTCTCTTAACCCTCGCCCTACAGGGGGGGGGGCCTGACAGGCCCCCCTGAGTTTTTGTATAACTTTTTACACATGCGGCGTATCTTGCTGAAATTTTCGGTAGCTGAGTTTACAACAATTATACGTAAGTTGTAAAAATTTAATTGAAATTGGTTAAGTAGTTTGGGAGATAATCATGTTTTGATGACGTCTTGCTGGCGAAAAAAACGATAAATATTTGAACAATGGTAGAAAACAGAGTTTTAAAGGAAATTGCAAACGCAATTCAGAAAAGATACAAAATGGCATTCTCTTTAAAATGGCAATCTCGGATTTCCATTTTTTTGGTTTTTGACCCCTAAAATAAATAATAAAAAAACTTCTTTTTTGGGGGAAAAATCCCCACAAAATCAAAATTTTCAAAGATGTTAGAAAAACCGGAATATATGTGAGAGAACTGAGTATGGACAATACCCATACCAAATTTCAAAGCAATACCTCCATTTTTGACTGAGTGCTGGCTCACTAAGTGTAAGAAACTCATGACGTAATTTTTTTATAACTTTTTTTGACTTGTTTTGACAAGATACGAACAAATAATTACCTTTTCTGTATTTCTGAGTCAAAACTGGTCTAGGAACATGCCTTTTTATTTACATTTATCAATTTCTAATTTTGAGGTTTTCTGAAGAGCAAAATTGCTGTTCTGGACGTGGTAAATCCGAGGTCATTCACTTGACCTGGAAGGTCACCCGTTGACCTGAAACCTAAAAACCGCATACTCTTAGATTCCTCTCATGACAGGCAACATTGTCCGCATAACGTCCCGAATTTATTGCCGAATCCTTCCCAAAGTGGTCTCAGATGGTAGACAGGGTCCATATCTAATGTCCATGACCGTAACCTGAACCAAGATCTTTGATTTTGGAGGTCAAATTCGAGGTCAAACGACGGAGTACCGCATAACGTCCCGAATGTATTGCCGGATCCTTCCAAAAGTGGTCCCATATGATAGACAGGGTCCATATCTAACGTCCGTCACCGTGACCTGACTCGTGACCTATGACGTTGGAGGTCAAATTCGAGGAGAAAAAAACGGGGTACCGCATAACGTCCCGAAATTATTGCCGGATCCTTTCCAAAGTGGTCTCAGATGATAGACAGGGTCCATATCTAACGTCTGTAACCGTGACCTGAACCGTGACCTTTGACTTTGGAGGTCAAATTCGAGGTCAAACGACGGGGTACCGCACAACGTCCCGAATTTATTGCCGGATCTTTTCCAAAGTGGTCTCAGATGATAGACAGGGTCCATATCTAACGTCCGTGACCGTTACCCGAACCGTGACCTTTGACCTTGGAGGGGTCAAACGACGGGGCACCGCATACGTCCCGAATTTATTGCCGGATCCTTTCCAAAGTGATCTCAGACGATAGACAGGGTCCATATCTAACGTCCGTGAACGTAACCTGACCCGTGACTTTGGAGGTCACATTCGAGGTCAAACGACGGGGTACCGCATAACGTCCCGAATTTATTGCCGGATCCCTTCCGAAGTGGTCTCAGATGATAGACAGGGTCCATATCTAACGTCCATGACCGTGACCCGAACCGTGACCTTTGAGAGTTCAGACGACGGGGTAATGCATAACGTCCCGAATGTATTACCGGGTCCTTCCCAAAGTGGTCTCAGATGATAAACAGGGTCCATATATAACGTCCGTGAACGTAACCTGACCCGTGACTTTGGAGGTCAAATTCGAGGTCAAACGACGGGGTACCGCATAACGTCCCGAATGTATTGCCACATCCTTTCCAAAGTCGTCCCAGATGATAGACAGGGTCCATATATAACGTCCGTGACCGTGACCTGAACCGTGACCTTTGACTTTGGAGGTCAAATTCGAGGTCAAACGACGGGGTACCGCATAACGTCCCGAATTTATTGCCGGATCCCTTCCGAAGTGGTCTCAGATGATAGACAGGGTCCATAACTAACGTCCGTGACCGTGAACTGAACCGTGACCTTTGACATTTGAGGTCAAATTCGAGGTAAAACGACGGGGTACTTACCATGCATGGGCTATCAACCAGGTCTGCGGAGTCGACATCATTTCAGCAACTTCGACTCCGACTCCGGCCCGAAAAAATCGACTCCGGCTGCGACTCCAGCTCCGACTCCGGCCTATATCCGTTCTCCAACCGCATGCTAAGCAATATCTGCAATGGCATCTATTTTTCCCGTTTTTTTAATTCTTAACAGTATGGAGAACAATGCTACGCCGCCCGAGCACGGGCGCGGCGTGCCGGCCGCGCGTCCAGCCCTGTCGCGCTCGCCTGCAGGCGGCGGAATAAAATGAAGATAAGAACGTGAGACCGGCACCACTGTGTATGTCTCGTCAAGCGCGTCCGACATTGCGCAGCACAACATACCTGGTTCACCACATGACCTTAAATTACCTTGACCTGAGGTCAAATTTTGAATTTGACTTAGGTAACCTGGTCACCATGGTATGATTCGAATCTCATTGACGAAACTTGCACGATGATATTAAAATGGGCGCCGTGTGACCGTAAGAGTCGGTGCGTCCAAAGCCCCAATCATCATCAGATAACGTACAAATTATTGCCCTATCTTCATCAGGCGCAAATTTACCGTTAGTTGAGTAAACTTTCCACTCGATTCATTTTCCACTCATTTTTTTTTTCCGAAAGGGATGTAAAGTTAATGTCCCTAGGCCGACGACTATTCTAGCGACCAAAGCAATCGCCAATTGCCACAAAGTCGACTCCGACTCCGGCCCGGAGTCGGAGTCGGTAAGATTTTAGCGACTCCGACTCCGACTCCGGCCAAAACTGCCGACTCCGACCGACTCCAACTCCGACTCCGCAGTCCTGTTATCAACGATGCTAAATTCTACACTTCTTTCCTGGATGTAGAAACTAGAACTTCTCAATAATGTTTCGGTTGTGTACAAAACCAATTCAGATTCATATACGACTCTTTCACGTGCTCACCATGAAGGTCTCTGCTATGTATCGCATTTTCGGGCTGGCGCTTAGTCCGTTATTTATTGTAGTGATAATTTACCTCAGCAACTGGCAACTGCCAGCCCTTCTGATCTGTCTGGCAGCTAACTGAAGTTGTGCATGGTATTAAAGGGAATGTTTCACCTTAGTATTGGTTTTGAACTGAGATAGCCATTATCTTTGGCCGTTATTTAAATGTCGAAAATACTAAGGTCATTTTCCACAAAACTTAACCGTTTTTAAGCTAATGGCATATATCAAATAGTAGCCGCCACCTCGACCCCGTCAGTTAGTCGGGGGCTGGGCTGCCTCCCCGCTGAGCAGCGAGGGCTGGGCTGCCTCCCCGCTGATCAGCAAGGGCTGGGCTGCCTCCCCGCTGAGCAGCGAGGGCTGGGCTGCCTCCCCGTCAGCCAGTCGGGGGCTGGGCTGCCTCCCAGCTGAGCAGCAAGGGCTGGGCTGCTTCCCCGTCAGTCGGTCGGGGGCTGGGCTGTCTCCCCGCTGATCAGCAAGGGCTGGGCTGCCTCCCCGCTGAGCAGCGAGGGCTGGGCTGCCTCCCCGTCAGCCAGTCGGGGGCTGGGCTGCCTCCCCGCTGAGCAGCAAGGGCTGGGCTGCTTCCCCGTCAGTCGGTCGGGGGCTGGGCTGCCTCCCCGCTGATCAGCAAGGGCTGGGCTGCCTCCCCGCTGAGCAGCGAGGGCTGGGCTGCCTTCCCGTCAGCCAGTCGGGGGCTGGGCTGCCTCCCCGCTGAGCAGCAAGGGCTGGGCTGCCTCCCCGTCAGTCAGTCGGGGCTGGGCTGCCTCCCCGCTGAGCAGCAAGGGCTGGGCTGCCTCCCCGTCAGTCAGTCGGGGGCTGGGCTGCCTCCCCGCTGAGCAGCGAGGGCTGGGCTGCCTCCCGCTGAGCAGCGAGGGCTGGGTTGCCTCCCCGTCAGTCAGTCGGGGGCTGGGCTGCCTCCCCGCTGATCAGCGAGTCACCACCTAACCAAGTAAGCGGGAACAGGCACGGCGATCAGATGACACGGCGGGGATGAGATCACGCACGGGTCTGAACTGGGCAGCCAGCGTCATCACTGACCGGCGCCGTCGGTGACCAGTGACCAGTGACCAGTCATGCCGTCATGCCGTCATGCCGTCATGCCGCGGCAGCTCTCCTCGGCCGGGTGAACACTGCACACACCTCTCACCTGCCGGCCGGACCGCGGCTGATCTGACCCACACCGTCTGCCAGCTGTTGGTGCTGACCGTCAGTCGAGAGACGGGTCAGTCGAGAGACGGGTCAGTCGAGAGACACTCCAGACACTCTGTCAGGTGACCATGACACTCCAGACACTCTGCCAGGTGACCATGACACTCCAGACACTCTGCCAGGTGACCATGCCACTCCAGACACTCTGTCAGGTGACCATGACACTCCAGACACTCTGCCAGGTGACCATGACACTCCAGACACTCTGTCAGGTGAACATGACACTCCAGACACTCTGCCAGGTGACCATGGCACTCCAGACACTCTGTCAGTTGAACATGACACTCCAGACACTCTGCCAGGTGACCATGACACTCCAGACACTCTGTCAGTTGAACATGACACTCCAGACACTCTGCCAGGTGACCATGACACTCCAGACACTCTGTCAGGTGACCATGACACTCCAGACACTCTGCCAGGTGACCATGACACTCCAGACACTCTGCCAGGTGACCATGCCACTCCAGACACTCTGTCAGGTGACCATGACACTCCAGACACTCTGCCAGGTGACCATGACACTCCAGACACTCTGCCAGGTGACCATGACACTCCAGAAACTCTGTCAGGTGAACATGACACTCCAGACACTCTGCCAGGTGACCATGACACTCCAGACACTCTGTCAGGTGAACATGACACTCCATACACTCTGCAGGTGACCATGACACTCCAGACACTCTGTCAGGTGAACATGACACTCCATACACTCTGCCAGGTGACCATGACACTCCAGACACTCTGCCAGGTGACCATGACACTCCAGACACTCTGTCAGGTGAACATGACACTCCAGACACTCTGCCAGGTGACCATGACACTCCAGACACTCTGTCAGGTGAACATGACACTCCATACACTCTGCCAGGTAACCATGACACTCCAGACACTCTGCCAGGTGACCATGACACTCCAGACACTCTGTCAGGTGAACATGACACTCCAGACACTCTGCCAGGTGACCATGACACTCCAGACACTCTGCCAGGTGACCATGACACTCCAGACACTCTGCCAGGTGACCATGACACTCCAGACACTCTGTTAGGTGAACATGACACTCCAGACACTCTGCCAGGTGACCATGACACTCCAGACACTCTGCCAGGTGACCATGACACTCCAGACACTCTGTCAGGTGACCATGCCACTCCAGACACTCTGCCAGGTGACCATGACACTCCAGACACTCTGCCAGGTGAACATGACACTCCAGACACTCTGCCAGGTGACCATGACACTCCAGACACTCTGCCAGGTGACCATGCCACTCCAGACACTCTGCCAGGTGACCATGACACTCCAGACACTCTGCCAGGTGACCATGACACTCCAGACACTCTGCCAGGTGACCATGACACTCCAGACACTCCGCCAGGTGACCATGACACTCCAGACACTCTGCCAGGTGACCATGACACTCAGTGACAGCCACGCGGGGTACGCCAAACAACACCGACTTACGACTGCATTGCGGCATCCATTGCGATACAAAGCCGCCGGCAGCGGCCGTTCGACGGTGCTGCCGTTTGCTGTTACAAACCGCAATAGTTCGCTCCGTTCGAAATGACGCCACTTATATATCATCTGTGGTCTCAACGATACATGGGATAATATCAGCCAAGTGAGACGTCGCTCACAAATCGAACAGCGCTGCGACTCACAACTGGTCCAATGGTAAGACAAGAGTGGCATAGCCCGGGAGAGGTCAACGCCTACTGACCAGTCATTTATACACACAACACACCACACTCGGCCAGAACCACTGCTGATTTGAGCGCCACCATCGTCATGGATCAGCAGACCTCCGTCGGTGACCTGGCCGCGTCGGTAACGGTTCATCGCGCCGCCGGCCGGTGAAGGTTTGGCGTGACCTCGCCGCCGGGCGGAGACGGCAACTCGGCGCTCCGGCCCGGCCCGGTGCCGACCTTGGCAGCGGCGGGCAGCAGGGGTCGACCGGCCGCCAGGGGGACGGGTACGCACCGGACCCATCACTCGACCCTGCCCCGGAGACAGAGAGCACCCCGACACGCCAAGGACGCCGCCATCCGGCTCCGGACGGCTCTCCGTCGCAGCACGGTGTCGGCCGGCCCTGGTGTTACGATCAGAACACCGGGCGGGATCGGGCGACGCGACGCATCGGGCAGGACGAGTGCATCCTTATTGGTCACCACCGCATGAGGTCCCTCCATCTCGCCCGCAGTCACCCTAGTGACTGAAAAGCAAGAGTGATGCGCTGCGAGCGCCAATAACAAAACATGTGTAATTGCACAAGAATATCGGCACGTGTCCCTTACACGACAGATGTTAATCTATGACCAATACGAGAAACTTCATGTTCTTTGATGAGGTGATGTAATGCATGTACCAGTGTACCTAATCAAGATGGACACCGTCTAGCTGCCCACTATTCCAACAAGTTCAAATAAAGGTAGTTTCCTCATTCCTCCCTTGTGAGTCTTCATCACTAACCGAGAAACAAGTCAAGTCATTGCCGTTTTTGAGATTGTGATCGCCGAGAAAGTATGCACTAAGTCAAATCAAGAGCACCAGTTGCTATAATCTACTGCTCTGGTATGGTGGGTGGGTGAATTTGCATCCAAGGCAGACTACTTCAAAGATGAGGAGCACCGGTCTGATAACTTTTCTCTGCGGGACGCCAGGGCCGACCACTCTCATTAACGCTTCACCCGTCTCCAGTCCTCCGTAAAAGCCGCCGCGGCACCTATTGAGATAGTTGCTGTGCAATGTGCAGAAGTATACGCTTTACGACGAGCACGCTTTGTAAAGCCGCCGTGACGTCGTCAGTTCTACGCACGGCTGTCCGTCGAACGCCCGGACAGATCAGTTACGGTTCGTGACGTCACTGGTGACTATTGTCGGCGTCATTGGCAGCTCATTAAACTGCCGATGACACCACATTATCCGCAGATAGGGGATACATTAAACAAACTTTATGGGATTTACCACTAAGTAGCGACAGCCGTCTAGACAAGGACGCAACTCGCCACAGACAACTATCACCTGAGATCGCTGGGAGATCGGAAAGCATTAAGATGGGATTAAGTTGTTAGGTAACGAGGTAAAGCTGGGTTAATGCCACATTAGCGGACTTCTAATCGAGAAAGTAAATTTTCAAGGAAGGTTAGTACGAGCACCAAACGAATGATACAATATCAAACACCGATATCGGAGAGATCAGCACCTGAGAGCCGCTGCTGATCACTGGGAGAGATCAGCACCTGAGAGCCGCTGCTGATCACTGGGAGAGATCAGCACCTGAGAGCCGCTGCTGATCACTGGGAGAGATCAGCACCTGAGAGCCGCTGCTGATCACTGGGAGAGATCAGCACCTGAGAGCCGCTGCTGATCACTGGGAGAGATCAGCACCTGAGAGCCGCTGCTGATCACTGGGAGAGATCAGCACCTGAGAGCCGCTGCTGATCACTGGGAGAGGTCAGCACCTGAGAGCCGCTGCTGATCACTGGGAGATATCAGCACCTGAGAGCCGCTGCTGATCACTGGGAGAGATCAGCACCTGAGAGCCGCTGCTGATCACTGGGAGAGATCAGCACCTGAGAGCCGCTGCTGATCACTGGGAGAGATCAGCACCTGAGAGCCGCTGCTGATCACTGGGAGAGATCAGCACCTGAAAGCCGCTGCTGATCACTGGGAGAGATCAGCACCTGAGAGCCGCTGCTGATCACTGGGAGATATCAGCACCTGAGAGCCGCTGCTGATCACTGGGAGAGATCAGCACCTGAGAGCCGCTGCTGATCACTGGGAGATATCAGCACCTGAGAGCCGCTGCTGATCACTGGGAGAGATCAGCACCTGAGAGCCGCTGCTGATCACTGGGAGAGATCAGCACCTGAGAGCCGCTGCTGATCACTGGGAGAGATCAGCACCTGAGAGCCGCTGCTGATCACTGGGAGAGATCAGCAGTGCAGTGGTCTGCATACTGTGACGGCGGCGTCACTGGTCGGAGCGGAGGACAGGAGGGCAGCACATGGCCGGCGGTCTCGTTGGCACGGTCACCTCGGCAGACACTGGTCGGAGCGGAGGACAGGAGGGCAGCACACGGCCGGCGGTCTCGTTGGCACGGTCACCTCGGCAGACACTGGTCGGAGCGGAGGACAGGAGGGCAGCACACGGCCGGCCGTCTCGTTGACACGGTCACCTCGGCAGACACTGGTCGGAGCGGAGGACAGGAGGGCAGCACACGGCCGGCCGTCTCGTTGGCACGGTCACCTCGGCAGACACTGGTCGGAGCGGAGGACAGGAGGGCAGCACACGGCCGGCCGTCTCGTTGGCACGGTCACCTCGGCAGACACTGGTCGGAGCGGAGGACAGGAGGGCAGCACACGGCCGGCCGTCTCGTTGGCACGGTCACCTCGGCGGACACTGGTCGGAGCGGAGGACAGGAGGGCAGCACACGGCCGGCGGTCTCGTTGGCACGGTCACCTCGGCAGACACTGGTCGGAGCGGAGGACAGGAGGGCAGCACACGGCCGGCCGTCTCGTTGGCACGGTCACCTCGGCAGACACTGGTCGGAGCGGAGGACAGGAGGGCAGCACACGGCCGGCCGTCTCGTTGGCACGGTCACCTCGGCAGACACTGGTCGGAGCGGAGGACAGGAGGGGAGCACGCGGCCGGCGGTCTCGTTGGCACGGTCACCTCGGCAGACACTGGTCGGAGCGGAGGACAGGAGGGCAGCACACAGCCGGCCGTCTCGTTGGCACGGTCACCTCGGCAGACACTGGTCGGAGCGGAGGACAGGAGGGCAGCACACGGCCGGCCGTCTCGTTGGCACGGCCACCTCGGCAGACACTGGTCGGAGCGGACAGGCAAAAATTAAACATTTCTTTTACAGATTGTAAAAGAAAATGTAAGGAATAGGTACAACAAGTTTGTTTTAAATCAGTTATTAATAGCAAAATAAAGCCACACGAGTTTTGGCCAATTGTGTCGGACGGCGTCTCAAACCAAAGTTTTGGCCGAGCCTCCGACCGACCAATGGCTTTCAGAATGGCCGTGAATCTCGGAATCTCAAATTGGCACAGGGCCCTCTCGGGCCTGACAACGGCCCTCTTGGATAAGCCTAGGGAATTATCAGGTATTGCAAAGGCCCTCTCAGACTCCTCTCAGGACTCGTAAGGACCCTCTCAGACTAGCATATGTAAAGCCTTTTCGCACCTGGCAAGGGGCCTCTCAGACCGGACGATGGCCCTCTGAGGTCGATCGATGATCCTCTCAAAGAAGCGGATGTTCATTGTTCCTCTCTTACCGACTTGGAGCTCTCAGGCTGGGAAAACGCCTCTTCAAATCGATTGAGGGTCCTCTCAAAGCGGTAAACGGCCATCTCAGGTCGGCATGGGGCCCTCCCAGGCTTGGCAAAGGTCCTACGCTTCGGCGTGAATAATCGTTTTCGTTATGCCAGAACAGCAAAGAAGCTGCTTTGGAGGGGCCATCATCATCGGAATTCTTTTTAAAAAATCATCGGATTTCGCTTTTCCATGCATGCATCGCTTTTACATGGTGATTTAAAACAAACTTCCCTTCGTATAAATTGCGTAGATTTGCATTTAAATTAAGAAATGCGCCATTTTTTGACCGACTTCAGGCGACTTGGGAGGCTGGCCCTTCGGTCTCCTGGGTGCCAGTGGCAAGAAAACATGGGGGGGGGGGGGCGAGAGCACTTTTGGGGGCCGAACTCAACATGGGGGGGGGGGAGTCGAGGGCCACTCCAAAAGTATATAAATCGACAGTGTCCCAAAATTGGTCGATTTGGGTTGGAAATGACACCTAAATATGAATAATTTTCCACTCTCGCTCCCTATTTTAGGTGTGAATGTTCCACTCCCAAATGATAAATTGTGATATTGATTGTTTTCCACTCCCAAATTATAAATTGTGATATTGATTCTGACATAAATAGACACAAATATAAACTAAAAATGCATGATGTCAAATAAAACTACTGCTTTTCATATTAAAATAAATAAATATTGTAGTTGTACCATTGTCTACATAATTTCCACTCTCATGGTCTTTTTTTGCTCGAATTTTCCACTCTGACACCGAAGGAAAAATTGAATCTTGGGACACTGAATCAACACCTATGCCTGTACCTATATATCAAGTAATCTAAGGGCGGACAGTATTGGGGGGGGGCGAACTCAACATTGAGGGGGGGGGGGCGCCCTCCCCAAAAGTATATAAATCGACACCTACGTACCTAGGATAGTGTCTTGCATAGCGATCAGAGCCCACCCTTGCAATCGTATGTTATCTGGTCCACCAGTAGGTCAATGGCAACACATATGGCGCAATGCGACATGAAGGACAACCGTACAAAGGAACAACACCTTGAGGTGACTACGACCGAATGTTAATGCACAGAATAATCCTTTGATGGAGCCGTCGACGAGAACCATCTGGTTGCGCCGTGCCGCAGAGTTCGATGTGACCGCCATGTCACGATGGTACCGCGACACATCGTCACATCATGGCTCCTCCCTAATGTCACAGCTTATCAGCTGACTGGGTTATCTCTGACGATGGTACCGCGACACATCGTCACATCATGGCTTCTGCCTAATGTCACAGCTTATCAGCTGACTGGGTTATCTCTGACGATGGTACCGCGACACATCGTCACATCATGGCCCCTAATGTCACAGCTTATCAGCTGACTGGGTTATCTCTGACAGTGGCTAGATCACATGCATTGCTTATAGCCCGGCACGGCAGGTGTGATATCCGCTGACCAGAGTAGCAGAACGGTATGGAAATAATGAAATACCGCAGATTTAATCTGAAATAGACGACGTGCCGCATTCAAGCCATCTCCACAGAAAGCGTTTACTCCCCCCACAGGAGCCTCCAGACCCCGGCCAACAGGCGCCACACCATGACGGCTTTACTGCTGGCATCTCCGGCGGCCCGGGCGGCGGGCCAGCAGGTGGGTACACCAGTACACCAGGCGGCGGGGAGATGGCCGATAACGTCCCGGCGCGGCACAACACACACCTCACGGCCGCGCCGCCCCCGCCCAGCGAAAGGCAGTGTGAACTGTGAACTGTGAAGAGATGGACTGGCGGCACGGCGCAGTACAGACATGAGACGCGGAAGCAGACGCGGTCGCCGGTCCGATTACGTTACCGGACCGTCAGACACTGTATAACACCGACTGACAGCGGCACTGATCGGACCGTCAGCATACCACCGATCAGCGAGTTTAGTGAGAACATTCGGCGCTCGAGCCCCTGAGCGTCCCCGCGGCGAGACTGGAGGCGGATTATAACTAGCCAGCGGCGTGGGCCCGGTACTGAGTGAATGCAATACAAGCAGGGACACCAGCGGGAGGATGGCGTGTCTCCGTCTGTACACTGCCGGGGAGCTGGCGTGTCTCCGTCTGTACACTGCCGGGGAGCTGGCGTGTCTCCGTCTGTACACTGTCGGGGAGCTGGCATGTCTCCGTCTGTACACTGTCGGGGAGCTGGCGTGTCTCCGTCTGTACACTGTCGGGGAGCTGGCGTGTCTCCGTCTGTACACTGTCGGGGAGCTGGCGTGTCTCCGTCTGTACACTGTCGGGGAGCTGGCGTGTCTCCGTCTGTACACTGTCGGGGAGCTGGCGTGTCTCCGTCTGTACACTGTCGGGGAGCTGGCGTGTCTCCATCTGTACACTGTCGGGGAGCTGGCGTGTCTCCGTCTGTACACTGTCGGGGAGCTGGCATGTCTCCGTCTGTACACTGTCGGGGAGCTGGCGTGTCTCCGTCTGTACACTGTCGGGGAGCTGGCGTGTCTCCGTCTGTACACTGTCGGGGAGCTGGCGTGTCTCCGTCTGTACACTGTCGGGGAGCTGGCGTGTCTCCGTCTGTACACTGTCGGGGAGCTGGCGTGTCTCCATCTGTACACTGTCGGGGAGCTGGCGTGTCTCCGTCTGTACACTGTCGGGGAGCTGGCGTGTCTCCGTCTGTACACTGTCGGGGAGCTGGCGTGTCTCCGTCTGTACACTGTCGGGGAGCTGGCGTGTCTCCGTCTGTACACTGTCGGGGAGCTGGTATGTCTCCGTCTGTACACTGTCGGGGAGATGGCGTGTCTCCGTCTGTACACTGTCGGGGAGCTGGCATGTCTCCGTCTGTACACTGTCGGGGAGCTGGCGTGTCTCCGTCTGTACACTGTCGGGGAGCTGGCGTGTCTCCGTCTGTACACTGTCGGGGAGCTGGCGTGTCTCCGTCTGTACACTGTCGGGGAGCTGGCGTGTCTCCGTCTGTACACTGTCGGGGAGCTGGCGTGTCTCCGTCTGTACCGCTGGGAGATGCATGTCTCCGTCTGTACACTGTCGGGGAGCTGGCGTGTCTCCGTCTGTACACTGCCGGGGAGCTGGCGTGTCTCCATCTGTACACTGTCGGGGAGCTGGCGTGTCTCCGTCTGTACACTGTCGGGGAGCTGGTGTGTCTCCGTCTGTACACTGTCGGGGAGCTGGCGTGTCTCCGTCTGTACACTGTCGGGGAGCTGGCGTGTCTCCGTCTGTACACTGTCGGGGAGCTGGCGTGTCTCCGTCTGTACACTGTCGGGGAGCTGGCGTGTCTCCGTCTGTACACTGTCGGGGAGCTGGCGTGTCTCCGTCTGTACACTGTCGGGGAGCTGGCGTGTCTCCGTCTGTACACTGTCGGGGAGCTGGCGTGTCTCCGTCTGTACACTGTCGGGGAGCTGGCGTGTCTCCGTCTGTACACTGTCGGGGAGCTGGCGTGTCTCCGTCTGTACACTGTCGGGGAGCTGGCGTGTCTCCGTCTGTACACTGTCGGGGAGCTGGCGTGTCTCCGTCTGTACACTGTCGGGGAGCTGGCGTGTCTCCGTCTGTACACTGCCGGGGAGCTGGCATGTCTCCGTCTGTACACTGTCGGGGAGCTGGCGTGTCTCCGTCTGTACACTGTCGGGGAGCTGGCGTGTCTCCGTCTGTACACTGTCGGGGAGCTGGCGTGTCTCCGTATGTACACTGTCGGGGAGCTGGCATGTCTCCGTCTGTACACTGTCGGGGAGCTGGCGTGTCTCCGTCTGTACACTGTCGGGGAGCTGGCGTGTCTCCGTCTGTACACTGTCGGGGAGCTGGCGTGTCTCCGTCTGTACACTGTCGGGGAGCTGGCGTGTCTCCGTCTGTACACTGTCGGGGAGCTGTCGTGTCTCCGTCTGTACACTGTCGGGGAGCTGGCGTGTCTCCGTCTGTACACTGTCGGGGAGCTGGCGTGTCTCCGTCTGTACACTGCCGGGGAGCTGGTATGTCTCCGTCTGTACCGCTGGGAGATGCATGTCTCCATCTGTACACTGTCGGGGAGCTGGTATGTCTCCGTCTGTACACTGTCGGGGAGCTGGCATGTCTCCGTCTGTACACTGTCGGGGAGCTGGCGTGTCTCCGTCTGTACACTGTCGGGGAGCTGACATGTCTCCATCTGTACACTGTCGGGGAGCTGGCGTGTCTCCGTCTGTACACTGTCGGGGAGCTGGCGTGTCTCCGTCTGTACACTGTCGGGGAGCTGGTATGTCTCCGTCTGTACACTGTCGGGGAGCTGGCGTGTCTCCATCTGTACACTGTCGGGGAGCTGGCGTGTCTCCGTCTGTACACTGTCGGGGAGCTGGCGTGTCTCCGTCTGCACACTGTCGGGGAGCTGGCGTGTCTCCGTCTGTACACTGTCGGGGAGCTGGCGTGTCTCCGTCTGTACACTGTCGGGGAGCTGGCGTGTCTCCGTCTGTACACTGTCGGGGAGCTGGCGTGTCTCCGTCTGTACACTGCCGGGGAGCTGGCGTGTCTCCGTCTGTACACTGTCGGGGAGCTGGCGTGTCTCCGTCTGTACACTGTCGGGGAGCTGGCGTGTCTCCGTCTGTACACTGTCGGGGAGCTGGTATGTCTCCGTCTGTACACTGTCGGGGAGCTGGCGTGTCTCCGTCTGTACACTGTCGGGGAGCTGGCGTGTCTCCGTCTGTACACTGTCGGGGAGCTGGCGTGTCTCCGTCTGTACACTGTCGGGGAGCTGGCGTGTCTCCGTCTGTACACTGTCGGGGAGCTGGCGTGTCTCCGTCTGTACACTGTCGGGGAGCTGGCGTGTCTCCGTCTGTACACTGTCGGGGAGCTGGCATGTCTCCGTCTGTACACTGTCGGGGAGCTGGCGTGTCTCCGTCTGTACACTGTCGGGGAGCTGGCGTGTCTCCGTCTGTACACTGTCGGGGAGCTGGCGTGTCTCCGTCTGTACACTGTCGGGGAGCTGGCGTGTCTCCGTCTGTACACTGTCGGGGAGCTGGCGTGTCTCCGTCTGTACACTGTCGGGGAGCTGGCGTGTCTCCGTCTGTACCGCTGGGAGATGCATGTCTCCATCTGTACACTGTCGGGGAGCTGGTATGTCTCCGTCTGTACACTGTCGGGGAGCTGGCGTGTCTCCGTCTGTACACTGTCGGGGAGCTGGCGTGTCTCCGTCTGTACACTGTCGGGGAGCTGGCGTGTCTCCGTCTGTACACTGTCGGGGAGCTGGCGTGTCTCCGTCTGTACACTGTCGGGGAGCTGGCGTGTCTCCGTCTGTACACTGCCGGGGAGCTGGCGTGTCTCCATCTGTACACTGTCGGGGAGCTGGCGTGTCTCCGTCTGTACACTGTCGGGGAGCTGGCGTGTCTCCATCTGTACACTGTCGGGGAGCTGGCGTGTCTCCGTCTGTACCGCTGGGAGATGCATGTCACCGTCTGTGTACTGGGGCCAGGCGCCGCTGGCCTTCCTTGTGACCAGTGATCAGCTGCAGACGGGCAGATGCCACTGGCCGGGATTAGACCGAGACGCCACTGACCAGTCACGGGATAATCCCGTCACGGGATTATCCGGCCACTGACTGTTGTGGTAGGGCCGCTGCTGCTGCCGCTGCTGCTGCTGCTGAGGCGGCGGCGGTGTACAGGGGACCAGCCTAACGCTGCCTGTCTGCTGTGGCAGAGCAGCAGTGATATGAGCACATCGGACCATCAGCAGCCGGAGGGACAGCAGAGTGGTGTAAGTACAGGGCATCAGCCTAACGCTGCCTGCTGTGACAGAGCAGCAGTGATCTGAGCACATCGGACCATCAGCAGCCGGAGGGACAGCAGAGTGGTGTAAGTACAGGGCATCAGCCTAACGCTGCCTGCTGTGACAGAGCAGCAGTGATCTGAGCACATCGGACCATCAGCAGCCGGAGGGACAGCAGAGTGGTGTAAGTACAGGGCATCAGCCTAACCATCGGGGGAGTTTGTCAAAATAAGTTGGTGGGGCAAAAATGAAATTCCTTCAGACACAAACACACGCACACGGTGAACGCGCACACACAAACACAAGTTACTACCATTGAATGTGTACACTAAATAGACAATGGTTACATAATTGAAAACAGTGAAAACATTGGGCAAAATTTTACTTGAAGTACAACACAAATATGATACATAGTTTAGCATTTGCAAAGCATGAGCAAAGGCGTAAGGAACAAGTGAGTTGCGTAAGGCATAATCAAAGGCCTCATCACCTGAACTTAGTCTTCACATTAATACAAGTCTGGAGAACTGAGGTTTTTGGAACCATACCTGATCTAACCTAACCTAATCTAACCTGACTAAAACTAGCCCAGTCCTAACCCAATCATATCTTAACATTTACCCAACATATCCTAACAACCAAACAAACTAGTAACAAGATCAATGCCAGCCCTGCGTGTCAAATTCAGAATGAAAAATCAAAATTATAAAAACCTGAGGAAGACTCTCCAGGATCCTCATACACACGGTAAATAGAATGATCATACCATACAGTATACACGGCCCGTGTTGCATGCGGCCATAAATGTCTGTATAATTGGATATGCATACGGCCCAGGCGCCCAGTAAAAAAAAACATTCACGCAGCATTTGTCACAAGTTCACAATTAAAAACAAATTGTGAATGTGATTTACTAAATAGCATAGCATTGCCTTGAAAACTGTGATTTTAACAATGAAAAGAAAATGCAAAATTACAATAAAAATGTTGGCATTCACCATTGCTTGAATTTTTTAAAACACAAATATTGTCTTATACTTGTGAAATGTATAGCCCTTGGTGACTTTAGGTTGTGACAAAATCGGCGCAATGAAACTTTTGCTGACAAGTTGTGGTGAAAAGGGCTGGTACCAGGAGGGGGGGGGGGGGGCATCCCTTCAGAATGCATTGGTCAAAGAATCAGGGGTGGTAAAAGTGCTTTGAGTGGCCCGAGGCCCGACTAAAAGTGGCACATACAAAAATTACCCCAGCTCAGCTGGGGTCATTTTTTACGTCACACGAATACCCTAACACCTGGCTGCATTCTCACATCATCCCTTTATTTTAACCCGCACCGTGTCAGGGAGGGGGTGGGGGGGGGGTAGACACCCCCCTCAGGCTTTTTCGCGGATAGCGGAAAAACGGCGGCGCACAGCGCCGCCGTTTAGGCACAGCTGTTTGGGCATCAATTGTCCACATTAAGTAAACAAATATACCTCGGGTCATCTCAGGTCAGGTCACCAGACCAGGTCACGTGATCCCACCTCCGAAAAAAACTTGTGGTCGTACCACAGTCACAGTTTTTGGATAATCGGTTTTACACTTACAGGATTTCATAAGATCATATATATCTACAATTCGTTTATCTTATATTTTTAATATCAGCAACCTAAGGTCAACTCTCTACATAATGACGAAAGAGAAGTGAAACCGACACCAATGTGTTTGTCTCGTCACGGCACGTCTTCCCATATGCAACATGACCTACTTGGGTCACCACTTGACCTTGACCTAAGGTCACATTTAAGTTGACCTAACCTGGCCAACATTAATATGAATCGAAGCGCTTTGACGAGACAAACACGATGACGTCAAAATTACTGCCTTGTCGTTATTAGGTAAAAAGGCATTCGTGATAAACTGTTTTGTAAAAAAAATCGCCTTTTTGACATTTGATGAGGTCTGGCGCCTAAACTATTGACCTGACCTAAAATCTGGGGACACCCTAGCGATTGCATTTTTCAAGAGCTTTCCACTGTTTTTTTTTTGTTTAAGTTTGTTCCTAGCTATCATAGTTCCTGTGATATCTGGGGGTTTCTGGAGCGAAGTCCTAAAACTGGAAAAGCTGACCTTTGATGACCTCTGGTGACCTCAATATTGACTTGATGAAAACTATCCCAAGTACCTTCGAATGAGATTGTCGAGAGCTTTCGAACGCCCGTTTCCGCGTCTTTCTAGCCCTTTTAGTTTTCGAGTTAGAGGGGGTCCACCCCCCCCCCGGCACGGCGAAGGTGGCGCCGAGCACCGGCACGGCGCGGGTTAAAACCAAACAAAGATCTAACTCTCACTGAAAGTTACAGCAGGGCTGAGAAACCCTAGCTGTGTGTCACCGTTGGGATTTTGAAGCTATAAGTTTGTCACCAGTTTTTTTCCTACAAATTTGCCAATTGTTTCCAAGACAAAACATATGGTACTGACAGACATAGGTAATACGGTTTTAAAATATTGCCTTGGTGCACTATGTTGCTGCCTTTGCCATGCTGCCGCCGGCCACACGGTACTATGACATCATAATGTGTTGCCATATTGTGCACCAGCAGGCAAATATGTTCCTTAGTCAAAGATTGCCAAAAAAGAACACATTTGAACACATTGAAAATGCAAAATGAATAGAAACACTCTGCACCAGGGGTGTAGTTTCTTATTCAGTTTTGGGGGGCTTCAGCCCCCCCCCCCACTTGGCCTCAGCCCCCCAACTTGGACGAGAAAGTGGGTCAAATCCGGGGAGAAATCTGTATTTTGTTGTGGATTTTGATGGTACTTTAAACGATTTTGCCCAGCTCAGCCCCCCCCCCCCCCCCCAACTTCTGGAGAAGCTACTGCGCTTTCTGCTCTGCGCCCGCCCCCCCCCCCCCCCCTCCACCCCACCCCAGATTAGCAGGAGTTAAAATTAGTCTTACTGGAGTGGGGGAGGGGTGACAAAAAAACATGGTTGCCCCCCCCCCCCCCACCCAACTCAAAATTGCATAGCAATGCTCCTGTACTTACTTACCAAGTTCAAGTTCAGCACATACATGGACAATTTTAGAGGAAAATGTCATACACTGAGGCTTTTGACCAGATTGGAAGATTTGGACCACGCCGTATCGAATGGGGAAAAAATCACGTAGATTGGTCCCATAGCCTCGGAGCATGGGATTGCCTGCAAATTAGTACTAAAAGTTTTAGCCTAATTTGGTTCACTTAGAGCGAACCAATCTGTATAAAACGCAAGTCGGCACCGTTTTGGACCACGCCGGATCGAATGGGGAAAAAACCACGCAGATCGGTCCCATAGCCTCGGAGCATGGGCTTGCCTGCACATTGGTACTAAAAGTTTTGGTCCAATTTGATCCACTTAGAGGGAACCAATTTGTATAAAACTCAAAATGGCACCGCTTTGGACCACGCCGGATCGAATGGTGAAGACATCACGCAGATCGGTCCCATAGCCTCGGAGCATGGACTTGCCTGCAATGTTTTTTTGGTGGGTTTGGTCCAAATCCGTATAAAACTCAAAACGGCACCGTTTCAGACCATTTGCAATCGAATGGTGAAAACAATCAGCCAGATCGGTCCAGTAGTTTCGGAGAACTGGCTTGCCTGCTAATCTTAACGTTTGTTTTAGACCCGCCCGTCTTCATCTTGCTTGCTTGCATGCTTGAATGTTTGTAAGGGTTTCAGGGATAACTCCCGTTTCACTGCACTGATTATGCAAAGGTTATTGTTGCACAGGTTACGAGAAACTGATAGTTTTGTCGTAAATTAACGCATGGTATAGGCTACGTGATAATATTTGTATTTTAATATTGTTATATCACCATCCATAAATAAACAAATATAAATGCCGGCTGGGATAAGCATGTGCGTTGACTTCGAATTCATCTCCGCAACGATCTTGTGAGAATCAGAAACAAAATATACTTATTAACTGATTACCGAGCGGGCGCGAAGCGCCCGTGAGGTTTCTCGTCAACTTACTAGACATATTTACATTTGTCCCGGCCCGAACCGGCCCGACATGGCCCGACACGGCCGTACAAACGCTTTTCGGAAGCTAATAACTTTGCAACCACTGCTCCGATTGAGATCGGGTTTTCACCATTGGATAGGACCATCAAATCAATTTAATTTGAGTATGAAGCGTTCTGATAGGGGTGGTACCACAGCGCGTGGCACACGCAAACGTCGAAATGAACAAAAATAATTATTGAAGAAAAAAATGGCATTATTAATCTGAGCATTAGTTTTGTTTATACGCTGAAACATGCAGCGCTCAGGACGTACTCCCTTTTGGCGGATTCGAGAAAGGAGATCATGAACAATGTAAAAAAATGTAATTGTTATGTTGGCATGCATGGAGGCCTGACAATTTGTATGGAGGACTAAAAGGACTAAAAGGACTAAAAGAACTATGTATTACTACCACGTGCGCTCCCGTACCGTTTCATATCTCAAACCTGTGTTAGCTTTACCAGAGCGCGCCCGCTCGGTCATCGCCCAAAAAAGGCGTTGTACTGGTTGGTACGTGTTGTTCACTGAGAGCCACATAAAGGTACAGGCAAGTAATCCTTTACTATTGCAGCAAACAACAATGCTATCAGTTGCCGGACACAAATGCTCGCTCCGTCTGCTTCATGCCATGCATGCCTTACTAGTATAATTGTATTGTTAAAATATGTATAGTATCACCATTCCCGACTCGGGGCGTAATAGCCACTACGCCTAGTGGAAAACCCCATGATTGAACAAATCAATCAACTGAGATTTTCGCTCGAGGCACCATGTGTTGGGACCACCTTATAATTTCACCAATGTTGGCCCCGCTCAGTTGTCGGCGGGCGACTCCTTGAACCGTTCGTAGCTATTCTGGTTTTCCCTTGGATGGGACACCGCTGGCCAACTATAGATACCATATGCAAGACAAGCAGTATGCAATATATCAATACGCGATGAATAAGGAGATACCCAACAGAACATGATTTCCCAGATGTGACTATCGATTCACGGTACGCAACACAGCGGTGTTTGGCTGCGATATGTGCATGGGCCATGCGTATTGCGTATGCCGGTTGGGCAATGGGCACATCTCTTGACTGCAGAAGTGCGGAGGTCCATACAGGCAGCGCGAGGTCAGTGTATAAAATGAGTCAGCGGTTTCCAACGAAAAGAAAAACTTAGAGCGCAGTGTTCGGAAGGCGCTTTACTTGTTCAGATCTTTCTTCTCGGTCGCCACAGACATGAGCAAGTAACACAAAGTATATTCTTCTTAGAACGACACAGAAACGTGCGCCATGCCACGCCGCATACACAGGACCGAGTATACAAATCAAGGTTAAGGTTATTGTAGATGGCGTGCTACAAAACACTAAAATGCAGCCACTAACACTAAATCTCACATTGGGGACCAGTGTCTACGTGAAAGGAGAGAAAAACAAAGAAAACATTTGCTACATATTTATATTTCTTTCTAAGATGCCATCAAAAATGCATAGCAGGTCTAATGCTACTTGTTTGGAAAGTTCTGAAAACTTCCGTCCCACACAATTTTCGACAGACTTCCGCTTGTAATTTCTTGAGTTCTTTTAAAATAAGTCGAAATTCCCCGAGTAAAACAATCATGAAAATCAATAGTTACGTTTCGTAGTCAGAAATCTAGAAAGTCACTATGCAAATATGATGTTTACGTGATGCTCCAACATCACCAGTATCCTGGTGCCCTTGTAGGTGTTACATAAGTACAAATTTATTCACCTCTGGCGAATATTTCAGTGTGTTTTCTTTCCATGGTCAGCACGGAAGAGAACCTCTGGAACGATCTAATTTAGACGTCGGCCATGGCCGCTGGTATCGTCGTGACTTCAACACGTTACCTGCTCAATGGTTACAATGAGCACATAATCATGGTAAGGAACCAGAACTATACACGACCAGACGTTAAACATGCCCGCACTGAATGCTGTCCGGGGTAATTAACTCGAGACAAAGCTGAACAACGGAACCGTTTGATACAGCTCAGTCCAAGTAATGCGGCGCTACATTCCTGCAGGTATCTGACAGCAGCACACCGCGTCCTCTCCGAGCCTGACCCGACCTGCCAGCAGCACACCGCGTCCTCTCCGAGACCTGACCCAACCTGACAGCAGCACACCGCGTCCTCTCCGAGCCTGACCCAACCTGACAGCAGCACACCGCGTCCTCTCCAAGACCTGACAGCAGCACACCGCGTCCTCTCCAAGACCTGACCCGACCTGCCAGCAGCACACCGCGTCCTCTCCGAGACCTGACAGCAGCACACCGCGTCCTCTCCGAGACCTGACCCGACCTGCCAGCAGCACACCGCGTCCTCTCCGAGACCTGACAGCAGCACACCGCGTCCTCTCCGATACCTGACCCGACCTGCCAGCAGCACACCGCGTCCTCTCCGAGACCTGACAGCAGCACACCGCGTCCTCTCCGAGACCTGACAGCAGCACACCGCGTCCTCTCCGAGACCTGACAGCAGGACACCGCGTCCTCTCCGAGACCTGACCCGACCTGCCAGCAGCACACCGCGTCCTCTCCGAGACCTGACAGCAGCACACCGCGTCCTCTCCGAGACCTGACCCGACCTGACAGCAGCACACCGCGTCCTCTCAGAGACCTGACCCGACCTGACAGCAGCACACCGCGTCCTCTCCAAGACCTGCCAGCAGCACACCGCGTCCTCTCAGAGAGGCCAGCCGGTGTGTTGGACGTCAGGGCCGAGCCCCGCCCCGCCGCCGATCGTGGGACGAAGGTCGACGCGACCCAGCGCACCCCGGCCTGCCCCGCACCCCGCACCCCGCACCCCGCACCGGCACAGCACACCGGTGTGTGCCCTTGCCTCGGGCGCCTCTCGGCGGAACATCCCGACACCACGTGACCGCGGACCGGTGCCGGGGAAGACACAGCGGGGTTCTCACGGGATTTTTCGTGAGGAAGTTTTAGTTTAGCTTGTGAGGTAGACACTAGCATAGGCCATAATTAACTTTTTCAATGAAACTAGCCTTTTTACTTTTGCTACAGCATGCACCAACGCCTAAGATATGCGCAGTCTGCTTTCAAAATATTTTTAAGTGAGTCATTTCCTTAAAAACGGCAAGGAAGTTAAATAAGTGAAATTACGGATGAAGATGAATTATCACATCGTGACTAGTTACCCATCATTGGAATTTACGGGAGGTGAAAACCCCCGTAAAGGTAAATCCCGCAACAGAATAAGCTAGGAGATTTTCGCGAAGAGAAAGAGAGTGTGACGTGTTGCTTTCTAACCAACTTCGTGGCTCCCGGCACACGTCACAGAGACGGAACCGATGGAGTGTGTCACAGAGACGGCACCGATGGAGTGTGTCACAGAGACGGAGCCGATGGAGTGTGTCACAGAGACGGAACCGATGGAGTGTGTCACAGAGACGGCACCGATGGAGTGTGTCACAGAGACGGAGCCGATGGAGTGTGTGCGGTGATTGAATGAATGTATTGAAAACAGCAAATGTTATGATAAAATGAAATACATTATACCAAAACCAAGGACATCTGAAGATCACAGTGTACCCCTACGAGACGCATTATGGTCACCATGTGATGGGCTGTTCGGAAGATGGAAATATGGTGGACAAAATTTGAGTTGTGTGATAAAATCAGGCAGCTAGAAACTGTATCATGTCGAAGGTGTATCTCGGTCGGGCAGAAACTCAACCAAATCCAAAACGGAAGACAGACCAAAACAAAGAAGGTTTTCACTTTTCTCCATAACAGTATTTATTGGTCCGCCCACAAATTATCCATCATTACATGGAGGACCCAGAATCACAAGAATATACAACCTCAACACCAACAAAATTAGCTATACACAGATACTAAAAAATAGGTTCCAGCATTTGCGTCAATCTTCTCAATAGCTCCACTGTTGTCAAATTACAAGCGAACTCTTCCCTCGTTATGCTTGCAATATAAACGCACAATCGACCACACTCGGCTCTTGAGTATTTTTTTTACGATGCCAGTATTTCAGCGATGGTTATCTACTACTTCAAACATAAAAAAATCAGACAGAAACTCGCTCCGTTCTACCAATTTCACAACGGTTGTTTGCGTTACAAGCAGCCTGCGTATATATGCCTCAAGTCCGCCATTATTGTACGTAATAGCTTCCATATCCAAGCTACCATATGCATGACGTCATACATTGTCATGAAGTTTTTTAATGTCATGAAGGATAAAAGAGAAACATGTCCATTTCTCGGCGGATATCCATCCATCGTCCAAACAAATGTCATATTCGCTTTTTCAGCTAAAAATGCCCCGTATAGCCAAATTTTAAGACATTTTTCAAGGTGACCTATTCCCTTTAATATCAGTCAGAATCTGGCTTTACCATCTTGATTGTTTGTTAATTTCTTGTCAATTTCCTAGTGTTTAAAATGCCATTGTTTATGCTTGATTACTTTTACACTTTGATCATCTTTCAGTCGCATATTTATGAATCTTGTAGTTAACCATGCATTTCATTCATGCTCATTGATTTGCCTACATCCTGTCGCAAGGTATTGGCAGTTTTGTCCTGCTGCTGTTCTAACAATGTTGTAGCAAAGTATATTTTAGGATACAAATTAGATAACCATTGAATATGTTGAAAACGCGTGTAAATGTTTATTCTCCAATCCGGTCCAATCTGGAATCCATTATATTATCAATTATCTGCACCGTTCCGGTCCAGTCCATCCGGATTGGACCGGATTAAAAATCCGTTAGATTGGTCCGGACCGTTTCGTATTCTGATGACACTCGCCAGGCCATGGAAATACGAGAGAAGAAGCATCACGGTTCCTAGAAAACTCTTGCAAATCACGTTAGATATGTCGCAATCCAGAATCCATTATCACCGTCACAGTGAGGCAGCACGATACTTTGCAGTCTGGTCAGCTGACCCTCATCTGACCTCTGCTGACCCTCATCTGATCACAGCTGACCTTAAATAACCTCGTCCTAAATTGAAACGAATGACTACCCTTACTGCATAAGCTTGTAAATCGCATGGCAATTGTTATTCCTAGCGAGTCGTTTCGCTTACAGGTAAAGCTGTTATGGATTTATGCAGGTCTATAAATGTATAATTACTCAGATCTTATCATGAGGGGCTTCTATCCCCCGAGAGGAAATTGAACTAAGGCACTTATTATGAAACAGTGCAGCCTGAATTCACCCGAGCTCAGGGCTGCGGGTGAAGGCCTTTCTGAGCGAGAGTTGCCATGCAGGGCAGGCGGTTCTGGGCCAGCCATCACTGCCGGACGGCGCTCGCGGCTCCACCACCGCACCACGGCCGGGTGTGTGGTGCGGTGTGTGACCTGTCGCCGGCTGGAGAAGGGACCTGACCACCACCGCACCACGGCCGGGTGTGGTGACCTGTGTGACCTGTCGCCGGCTGGAGAAGGGACCTGACCACCACCGCACCGCGGCCGGGTGTGGTGCGGTGTGTGACCTGTCGCCGGCTGGAGAAGGGACCTGACCACCACCGCACCACGGCCGGGTGTGGTGACCTGTGTGACCTGTCGCCGGCTGGAGAAGGGACCTGACCACCACCGCACCACGGCCGGGTGTGGTGACCTGTGTCACCTGTCGCCGGCTGGAGAAGGGACCTGACCACCACCGCACCACGGCCGGGTGTGGTGACCTGTGTGACCTGTCGCCGGCTGGAGAAGGGACCTGACCACCACCGCACCACGGCCGGGTGTGGTGCGGTGTGTCACCTGTCGCCGGCTGGAGAAGGGACCTGACCACCACCGCACCACGGCCGGGTGTGGTGACCTGTGTGACCTGTCGCCGGCTGGAGAAGGGACCTGACCACCACCGCACCACGGCCGGGTGTGGTGACCTGTGTGACCTGTCGCCGGCTGGAGAAGGGACCTGACCACCACCGCACCACGGCCGGGTGTGGTGACCTGTGTGACCTGTCGCCGGCTGGAGAAGGGACATGACCACCACCGCACCACGGCCGGGTGTGGTGACCTGTGTCACCTGTCGCCGGCTGGAGAAGGGACCTGACCACCACCGCACCACGGCCGGGTGTGGTGACCTGTGTGACCTGTCGCCGGCTGGAGAAGGGACCTGACCACCACCGCACCACGGCCGGGTGTGGTGCGGTGTGTCACCTGTCGCCGGCTGGAGAAGGGACCTGACCACCACCGCACCACGGCCGGGTGTGGTGACCTGTGTGACCTGTCGCCGGCTGGAGAAGGGACCTGACCACCACCGCACCACGGCCGGGTGTGGTGACCTGTGTGACCTGTCGCCGGCTGGAGAAGGGACCTGACCACCACCGCACCACGGCCGGGTGTGGTGACCTGTGTGACCTGTCGCCGGCTGGAGAAGGGACATGACCACCACCGCACCACGGCCGGGTGTGGTGACCTGTGTGACCTGTCGCCGGCTGGAGAAGGGACCTGACCACCACCGCACCACGGCCGGGTGTGGTGACCTGTGTGACCTGTCGCCGGCTGGAGAAGGGACCTGACCACCACCGCACCACGGCCGGGTGTGTGGTGCGGTGTGTGACCTGTCGCCGGCTGGAGAAGGGACCTGACCACCACCGCACCACGGCCGGGTGTGGTGCGGTGTGTGACCTGTCGCCGGCTGGAGAAGGGACCTGACCACCACCGCACCACGGCCGGGTGTGGTGCGGTGTGTCACCTGTCGCCGGCTGGAGAAGGGACCTGACCACCACCGCACCACGGCCGGGTGTGGTGCGGTGTGTGACCTGTCGCCGGCTGGAGAAGGGACCTGACCACCACCGCACCACGGCCGGGTGTGGTGCGGTGTGTGACCTGTCGCCGGCTGGAGAAGGGACCTGACCACCACCGCACCACGGCCGGGTGTGGTGCGGTGTGTGACCTGTCGCCGGCTGGAGAAGGGACCTGACCACCACCGCACCACGGCCGGGTGTGGTGACCTGTGTGACCTGTCGCCGGCTGGAGAAGGGACCTGACCACCACCGCACCACGGCCGGGTGTGGTGCGGTGTGTGACCTGTCGCCGGCTGGAGAAGGGACCTGACCACCACCGCACCACGGCCGGGTGTGGTGCGGTGTGTGACCTGTCGCCGGCTGGAGAAGGGACCTGACCAGCGTCAGCACCGTTAATAGCATTCAATGCGAAACGTCGAAAACTTACAACGATGTTTTGGAAGCTGTTGAATTCTGGCAATTAAAAATAGCAGTAACTCAGGTGTGTTCTACCATATTAGCATTGAGTGCGGCATGTATCATATCTGGTGCGAGACTGCCAGCGTGCTTTGTAGGCAGCACAGTTGGTCCTCTGGTGCCACCGGTGGCAAATACCTTATACAACCTCATGGATTACCCCGTACCTCTCAGATCCTTCCGACCACACCACGTACGTCACCCTTCATACACATGTCACCCGTCACACACTCGTCATCTGTTACACACACGTCACCCCCACATCACTAGCAAGCAATGACAGAGACTGGGTGAACTGACAAATATCCAGCTTCTGCTTTTAGTTGCAGGAATCGAGAGAAATCCAGGTCATGCCACAACACAACACCACATCACACTTTATCACATCAACATCAACAGCATCACAGCTTCAAACAAACTACAAGAACTAGAACAATTCATTACCACAAACTCAATCGACATCTTTGCCCTAACTGAGACACAGCTAGACGACATAATTCATCCCAGCCTCTACAGCATCACTTACTTCCACCCACCGTTCACACGACACAGAACCAGGAGAGGCGGTG
The DNA here is from genome assembly GCA_036785665.1 of Chirona hameri. Lineage (NCBI taxonomy): Eukaryota > Metazoa > Arthropoda > Thecostraca > Balanomorpha > Balanidae > Chirona > Chirona hameri. The sequence continues at coordinate 25,363 of JAXIVJ010007184.1, read as the reverse complement.
GTACGGCTCTATACGCGCGTTCCTCGTTGCCCGTCACCAGACTACATGGCCTAGAACTGCCCGGTGAAGAATGGATATGGGCGATGATTAAAAACAAAGACTCTACAATCATTATTTGCTCGATATATCTTCCCCCTAATCTCTCCTCTGACAGACAGCAAGACTTTCTCGACCGACTCACGGACAGCATAACATCAGCACAGGCGTACAATCCGACGGGAATACTTCTGACAGGCGACCTTAACACCGGTAGCATTTACCTAACTCAAACACCAAACAGAAACAGTGGCACGACAACATTCGACTACAGACTTGAGGACACAGCCCGGACACTCGACCTGACACAGCTTATCACGTTCCCGACTCGCATCGACGAAAACGTGCACAATCTTCGTGACCTAATATTTGTCAATAACATCGAAATGGTGCAAGACAGCGGAATACTCTCCTCGTTTTTAAATCTAGACCACTTTCCAGTCTACGTCAAGTTTACTTTCAAAAATGATACGTCTGACAAAACGAGATTTAAAGAATTTCTTCATTTCAAAAACACAAACGTAGACAGATTGACAAATATTTTGATCGGGACCAACTGGAATAGGATACTTAACAACGACGTGAACGAGGCAGTAAGACAATTTACCAAGACTCTACTGGACGCAGCCAGGTTGACCATACCGAAAAAACGTGTGCGCATCAGACAAGACGACAAACCTTGGGTAACATCGGAGTTGACGAGACAAATCAGGAGAGCACACCGCGCCCGCAAAATATAGAGATAGACTAAGCAACCTCAGAGATACGCACTTCAAAGACAAAGTGAATACCCTCCTGCAACACAAACACAATCCTCATAAGTACCACTCCATACTGCAAAGCATGATTGGTCGCTCTCGAAATCAAACAATACCCCCACTCATTGGACGCGACGGGACACTGCTGACCGATGACAAAGACAAAGCAACATTTCTTAACGAACACTTTGCTATACAATCTCATTTAAACATTGACGATTCTCGTATTCCACCCACTATCGACACACCAACAGCACCGACACTCAACCAAGTGACAGCAACAGAACGCGAGGTCTTGGCGCTACTAAATTCCCTTGACCCAAACAAATCCTGCGGCCCGGACAAATTACCGACAAAATTATTAAAACTCACAGCAATTCTCATCTACGAACCGCTGACAAAATTATTTAATATGTCTCTGACCAAGGGAATATACCCAACTGACTGGAAAGAAGCTATAGTACACCCTATAGTCAAAAACAAAGGGTCCGCCTCCGACGTCAATAACTATAGACCAATTAGTCTCCTACCCTGCGTATCCAAGATTTTTGAAAAATAATTTTCGACAGGATCTACAAACACGTAACACTGCACACCCTTCTCACATAAAGGCAAAGCGGTTACAGACCAGGGCACAACACACAAATGCAAATAGTTCACCTAAATCACAACCTATATTAATCACTTGATAGAGGACAAGACTTCCCAGCTATCTATTTGGACATTTCTAAATATTTTGACAAAATTTGGCATAAAGGACTCTTACAAAAGTGCGAAATTGAATTTGGAGTTTCTGGAATTTTCCTACATTGGTTACGTTCATACCTGGAAGGTAGAAATCAACGAGTCAGAGTCAACGGCAAATTGTCGTCAATAAAAACTAAATGCAGGGTGCCCGCAGGGATCAGTCCTGGGACCCCTTTTGGCTATTTTGTACTTAAACGGACTAGCAGACACCACGACTAATGACATACTTCTATTTGCCGATGATACCTCACTACACAAACCTCACGTCAAAGACAACCCACAAGCCACACAACAATCACTACAGGGAGACCTCAACGCAATATCAAACTACGGCACCCAATGGGCTATCACATTCAACGCGGCAAAAACAATCCAACAAACATTTTCACATAAAACAGACACAACACACACACACCTCGCCTAACGTTTGACAACCAGCCCATACCCGTCGTCACAGAACACAAACACCTCGGGCTAACCTTTTCATCAGATCTAAAATTTCCCATACATATCAATGAAACAATCAAAAAAGTCAACAGAGCAGTAAGTCCACTTTATCCAATTTCGAAATACATTCCTAGGCAAACTCTCACTCAAATATACTCAACATACATCTCGCCTATTTTCGATTACTGCGACGTTGTATACGACGGGCATATTACCATGCACGATGTATACCGACTCGAAAAAAACGCAAAACAGAATAGCTAGACTCATCACAGGGACTCCCTTCCGCACATCGGCAGACCGACTCAGACGCGACTTAGGGTGGACTAGTTTAGCAGACAGACGAAAATTACACAAACTCAACTTATACTTTAAGCTCAGAAACGACACAAGAATACCACAGTACATAACGGACACACTTCCACACACGCCAGCAAGACACAGGGAGAACACTCAGAAACAGCACATTCCACACTCTACCGCACAATCGTACAACCTCTCTACAAGGGTCCTTCATTCCAGCCACACCGCGTCTGTGGAATACGTTCCCCGAACAGACACGCATCCTTACCCGACACAGCCAGTTTAAAAGAGCAGTCTCCCAGCAGCTAGGCCCTCCTCACCCACCAAAGTACTATCATGAAGGCTCAAAACTCGGCAACATTCTCCACACTAAACTGAGACTGAGAATCTCAGACTTGAACAGTCACCTCTTTAAAATTAAAATAAAACGATTCCACAGCATGCAGATGTGGTTACAACCAAGAAACCACAAAACATTTCGTACTTGACTGTCCAAATTACCATGAACTCAGACACCAACTCTTTCGGAATATTTCGGGACTATTGCAGATGGATTTATCTATACTTTCTCCATCAAGCCAGCTGGACACGCTTATTTACGGTTCCGGTCTCGGGGCGGGTGGGGGGGGGGGGGGGGGGACGGTGGCGGCGTGAGCGGGTGCTTCCAAAGTTTTTTGATCCACTCCGGTCGATTTCATCACTAACGTGGGTCGCGCTGCGGCGGCGGTGAGCGGGGTGCCCTAAAACTTAACTAGGGCGCGCGAGACCTGGCGCTTTGGTGGGCGGCCGAACGAAATAATACAACACGTATAGAGTTTGCAAGCGGTGCCATGACTTAAGTGCTTTGGCACTTTTGCACCAATTGCTTGATTGTAATTTCTGCATTATTATGTGTATTACGAATAAAATCTCACAAACAAAAATAACATTAATTATCTGCCATAAGTACAATTTCTTTACAATTATAAGTATTTTATTTCCATATTTCACGAATCATTACGGCAAATAAGTATAATTTTACCTGTCACATGATCTGACTTTGTTGGCACTTGGCGATAACCTTAGCCCGCGCACGGCCGGGGGGTGATTTCCGCCCCCCCCCCTCAGGTTTTTCTCAGATAGCGAAAAAACGGCGTGGCGCAGCGCCGCCAAATTTGGCACAGCTGTTTAGGCATCAATTACCCACATAGTCTGACTTTATTTTACCTCGGGTCATCTCAGGTCAGGTCACCAGGCCAGGTCACGTGACTCCACCTCCAAAAAGTGTGCGGTCATATCACAGTCACAGTTGTTAGCCGATCTGTTTCAAACTTACAGGATTTAATAAGGCCATAGGTACCTCGGTATTCGTGTAAATCGAATTTTGTATATCGGTGACTTTAGATCGGGTCAATTTCGTTACCTCCCCATTATAAGTCAATGGGAAAATATTAAAATGCTTCCTATTCCAAGGATACGCATGATATCAGCCCAATTCCTTCTGGATCATGTTATCATAGGCCATTCATGACGAACCAGGTGAAATTTTTGTTCTGTGACCCTACAGGGTCAGCCGAGGTCATCCGAGGTCACTAACACTTTTTTAAATATAACTCTAGACAGAATTAATGTAGATAAGTGAAACCGGTACTAATATGTTTGTTTCGTTGAGACACGTCTCGCAATATGCAACTTGACCTACTTGGGTCACCACTTGACCTTGACCTGAGGTCAAATTTCTATGTTGATCTAGCCTGGTCACCATGAATATGATTCGACGCGTTTTGACGAGACAAACACGATGACGTCAAACTTATTGTCCTATCGTTATTAGGTAAAAAGTCATTGTGAAAACCAGTTTTGGAATAAATAGCCTTTTTGACCTTTGATGACCTCTGGAGCCTAAACTATTGACCTGAGCTCAAAGTTTAGCATCATTTGGCGATTGAATTTTTCAAGAGATTGCCATTGCTTTTTCCGTTTGTACCTAGCTATCATTCCTTCCTGATAGTACTTTGGTGGGTGAGGAGGGCCTAGCTGCTGGGAGACTGCTCTTTTAAACTGGCTGTGTCGGGTAAGGATGCGTGTCTGTTCGGGTAACGTATTCCACAGACGCGTTGTGGCTGGAATGAAGGCTCCAGATATCACAGTTCCTGTGATATCTGGAGCGAAGTCCCAGAACTGGAAAATCTGACCTTTGATGACCTCCGGTAACCTCAATATTGACCTGACATTAACAAATACCGATATAACTTCCATAGAGCTTGTCTCGAGCTATCTAATGCCGTTTTCCGCTTGTCGCTACGTTGCGTTGTTTTCGAGATCTTAGGGGGGGGGGGGGCTGAAATCGGTGACCGATCCGGACACATTGGCGAATGTTATTTTGCCGAATGTCATTTTGGTGAATGCATATTGTCGAAGGACACTTTGACGACATGTCTTTTTGGCGAAATGTGAATATGCCGAAAGTAAAATGGCGAATGTCTTTTTGTCGAAATGCCTTTTTGCCGACGTGTCAAAATGTCGAAATGTCTTTTTGCCGACATGTCATTTTGTCGAAATGTCATATTGTCGAAATGTTAAAAAATCGAAATGCTTTTTGCCGAATGCTACTTTGTCGACGTGTGAAAAGGCCGAAATGCCTGTTTTCCGAATGTCATTTTGTCGACATGTGAAAAAATTGAAACGCCTTTTTTCCGAATGTCATTTTGTCGACATGTGAAAAGGTCGAAATGCCTTTTTTGCCGAGCACATCCTGCTCCACTGCTCCCTTGCTCCTGCGGTTTTGCACCATCCACCAGGGTTTGCATTAGAGGTGGCAAAAGATCTCTGCAGGTTTCATAGCCACTCTGCAGCTTTTTGAAGGCCAATTAGCTGACAACAAATTACTTGGTCATCTAAATCCTCTGTATCCGAATGGGGGAGGGGCGATTGTCCCCCCCCCCCCTGCCTGCGCCCCTGCCTTCTACCTCCAGGAGCTCCCCGGCATACGGTTCCCGCTCAGCGGGGAATAGCCGCGACGAGCCAAACAATTACCGGGCTACCGGAAAGGTTTTTGAATTTGAAGATTGAAACCTCTATAATATATGGGTATCCATTTAGAGCTAAGAGCTCCAGCTAGGCCTAACTGGGGCTATATGGTACCAAACTAGACCAGCCAGGGCCTGGCTACCTCAGCGACGCGCCAGCTGCTTTGCTGGGCAAAAACAGTGTCACTGTGTCATGTGGTGATTCCCAGATTTTCAACAGATTTCCCAGAGCTTTTCAACAGAGTTTTCAAGATTTGCCATAGTAAACAACACCTGCTGCACGTAAGTAGCACCATGGCCAGCTTCCGGCTTTCCGGTTTGAGTCAGAAAATGAAGCATAGTACGACTAGGATCGCGTGGGTGCGTGCACTCCACGGGCAACTACTAAGAGCAGCGATAGCCGGCTCCGCTTTGGTTGCCGTTGGAGGATCGCTGTTGATGCTTATGATGATTTCGGTGCACAAACAATATTGACACATGACGGCAAAAATTGCTGCGCATGGCACCAAAGGCATTCCACATTCGACAATTTTTTTCTCTCGAACATTTCACATGTCGATAAAATGACATTCGGCAAAAAGGCATTTCGACTTTTTCACATGTCGACAAAATGTCATTTCGGCAAAATGTCATTTCGGCAAAATGTCATTTCGGCAAAATGACATTTCGGCTTTTTCACATGTCGACAACATTACATTTCGGCAAAAAGGCATTTCGACCTTTTCAAACGTCGACAAAGTAACATTCGGCGAAATGTCATTTCAGCTTTTTCACATGTCGGCAAAATCACATTTCGGCAAAAAGACATTTCCATCGTTTCACATGTCGGCAAAATGATATTCGGCAAAAGGACATTTCGACTTTTTCACATGTCTTCAAAATCACATTTCGACCTTTTGACATGTCGGCAAAAAGACATTTCGACAAAATGGCATGTCGGTAAAAAGATATTTCGACAAAAAGACATTCGCCATTTTTCTTTCGGCATATTCACATGTCGTCAAAAAGACACTTCGTCAAAGTGTCCTTCGACAATATGCATTCGCCAAAATGACATTCGGCAAAACGACATTCGCCAATGTGTCCTGTAACCGCTGCAATCAATCACCGGCCGTTCGTGTTTGGCGCAGACCCCCGGCCGTGCGCGTGTTAAAACCAAATTATGAATTGTGACTATATTTCAAGCCAGAGATGTGCCAAATAAAATAACAAAAGAGTAAAATAGTTTTCCTGACACTCCGCCTTACCGATGAATTAAGAAGACAAACCCTGGCAAGTCAGACAGTGTATTGGCACCAACATAATCCCCTGCCTGCCATTGACAGTGTGGAATGGATGGTCACCGGTGCCGTGACAGTTCTGTCGGAGGAGCAGCTGTGATCTGCAGCACCCCCTCCCCCTGCACCCTCAGACGTGCATACCGAGTGGTGCATTACCGGACCTACGAAACACCATTACTGCCCCAGTCACACACCCGAGTGCTGGTCGAGTCGTCAAGTCGGCCTCCGCGGCTCCCGCGGCCAAAACGGCGGAGCTAAATCGTCCGCCAATCACAGATAACTGGGTTCGGAGGTGTGACGTCATACTTTCTGTGGCTCTCGCGGTTGCTCGGGACCAACCGCAAAATAACTTCGAACATAAATGGCGCGCGTCAGACAACAGTTGCGCACTGTTTTGTTGATACCGCAGCTCACTGGTGGTTGTTTGACCAAGAATGACAACTCACAGTGACTCGTAGATGTTCATGTAGTTGAGTGGCTTTGGAAACCATTCAGGGTTTCTATGAAATTGACTATTCGTTGCGACCGTTACACGCGCCATCTATCGGACGCTATCAGCGGCCGCAAAAGTGTTCAAGTTGTTCAAATTAGGTTAGGCCCCGCCCTTTTGGCCGCGGGAGCCGCGGCGGTCGCAGACCCCTTCAACAGGACTTTGGACGGGGGGGGGGGGGTGAGGAGTGGGGCGGCATCACAGGGATATTGCCACCTCGGGAGGATTTCTAAAAAATAACTTAAATAAATGGTGGGGATCAACAATCGTGTATGCTCAAGCTCAAACTTGCTCCTGCAGTACCTAAAGCAGGGTATCGGCAATTTATTTTGTATTTATTTCTGACTCCAAAACGTTGGTTCCAGCTATGCTCAGTACTATATTCATGGTGGCTGCTCTCATCCAGTTTGGCTGTGAAATTGGCGCCCGCCCAAAGCCGAAGCGTCCGAATTCGCCGAGACTTGACGTTGAAAAGTCTATCTGTGTTATAAGGTATTAGTCACAAATCTCCTACGGCCCCAAAGTCGAGCCATAGCCATTCTTGCTGTTCTATTCATGTTTTATTATGAAAGAGGCTATGGTTGTTGAACATATCGCTGGCTAGCTGGGTCGGCGCTGACGGAGGAGGCTGGCTAGCTGAACCGGCGCGCACTGGTGCCAATCTGCAGCCGCGCTGGCCATACATCAGCGCCGCCAAATCTGGCGCTCACGAGACGCAGAGCGGCCCAGGACGGGCGGCCCAGTAGGGTGTTTCGCAAGGGAACGCCGCGCTCAGTTACCAGACGTACCATAAACGAAGCCGCTTCAGGATCGCACTTTTGCATAGTTATTGCATACTCTTGGTTCACATCGCTTACAGAAACGCAGTTGTTTTACTGGTCTACCAGGAATTTTCGGACGCCAGATTTCAACATGCAAAGAAATGCAGTAACACTGACTGTATACGCATTTTAATTATAAGTGCACTGACGGAATGGTGATGTTGAGTTTGCAATATTCAAAAGCAAATCATAGTTCGCAAAGAAGTGATTCTAAATAGTGATGACGCAACTCCAATTTTACGAATGTGTGCCAATCATGAGTGGTGCAAATGTATTTTTTTATCTAATGGGGGAGTTTCGGGAACCAAATTTTGCAGGTGAAATCGGACACGCTTAATCTACCGATACACACCAAAAACTCCCTATTGGCCTGCGAGGTGGCAGTATCCCTTTAACGGAGGGTCCCCCCGAGCGACGCTGCCCCCGACGCCCTCTGCTGACGGGTCATCAGCCGAGAGCAGAGACACTGCTGCACAACCGGCACGTGGCTTTGTGAACAATCAGGTGTATTTCACAGATTGTGGTGCTATAATGAAAGGGAGGCGGATTGGAAATCGTCCGTGGGGGTCGCTCAAACTGCAGTGGAATGTTCCTGACTTGGTCCTGACCACAATAATTTCGAAGATATCGTAAAACATGACAGCCACACCACCAGAGAAACCGGTGAGTGTTTGACTGTCGCTGCTGAGATGCCAGCATGTTGCGTCACTACCTGTCATCCCATCACATTTCACCGGCTCGTTACACTAAACACAGGCCACAGCCGACACACGGCAGGAGACCAGGACCAATGCCAACGTTTAACATGCCACATTATTGCTACTCATGCTAAAAGCTAAACTCAAGTTATATCTAGAACATGTATTTACCGGTGATGGTCATTTAGCTCTGGGCTGCAAACACTGTCTGTTGCTGATGATCAGGGAGCACCAACTACTCGGTCGTACGGAAACACTGTCTGTTGCTGATGATCAGGGAGCACCAACTACCCGGTCGTACGGAAACACTGTCTGTTGCTGATGATCAGGGAGCACCAACTACTCGGTCGTACGGAAACACTGTATGTTGCTGATGATCAGGGAGCACCAACTACTCGGTCGTACGGAAATACGGAAACACTGTCTGTTGCTGATGATCAGGGTGCACCAACTACTCGGTCGTACGGAAACACTGTCTGTTGCTGATGATCAGGGAGCACCAACTACTCGGTCGTACGGAAATACGGAAACACTGTCTGTTGCTGATGATCAGGGTGCACCAACTACCCGGTCGTACGGAAACACTGTCTGTTGCTGATGATCAGGGAGCACCAACTACTCGGTCGTACGGAAACACTGTCTGTTGCTGATGATCAGGGTGCACCAACTACCCGGTCGTACGGAAACACTGTCTGTTGCTGATGATCAGGGTGCACCAACTACTCGGTCGTACGGAAACACTGTCTGTTGCTGATGATCAGGGAGCACCAACTACTCGGTCGTACGGAAATACGGAAACACTGTCTGTTGCTGATGATCAGGGAGCACCAACTACTCGGTCGTACGGAAATACGGAAACACTGTCTGTTGCTGATGATCAGGGAGCACCAACTACTCGGTCGTACGGAAACACTGTCTGTTGCTGATGATCAGGGAGCACCAACTACTCGGTCGTACGGAAACACTGTCTGTTGCTGATGATCAGGGAGCACCAACTACTCGGTCGTACGGAAATACGGAAACACTGTCTGTTGCTGATGATCAGGGTGCACCAACTACTCGGTCGTACGGAAACACTGTCTGTTGCTGATGATCAGGGAGCACCAACTACTCGGTCGTACGGAAACACTGTCTGTTGCTGATGATCAGGGAGCACCAACTACTCGGTCGTACGGAAACACTGTCTGTTGCTGATGATCAGGGAGCACCAACTACTCGGTCGTACGCAAACACTGTCTGTTGCTGATGATCAGGGAGCACCAACTACTCGGTCGTACGGAAATACGGAAACACTGTCTGTTGCTGATGATCAGGGAGCACCAACTACCCGGTCGTACGGAAACACTGTCTGTTGCTGATGATCAGGGAGCACCAACTACTCGGTCGTACGGAAACACTGTCTGTTGCTGATGATCAGGGAGCACCAACTACTCGGTCGTACGGAAACACTGTCTGTTGCTGATGATCAGGGAGCACCAACTACTCGGTCGTACGGAAACACTGTCTGTTGCTGATGATCAGGGAGCACCAACTACTCGGTCGTACGGAAATACGGAAACACTGTCTGTTGCTGATGATCAGGGTGCACCAACTACTCGTCCGTGCATGCACGGCGTCCATGCACGCATCGAGAAACTGTTGCTTATATCACACTACCGTCACCTCTGGCGGGAAAGATGTACTGGATTGGAATATTTCTAGTAAAACAGGGGTCAATCACAAGCCCACCGCTGTGCCCGTCACACAGGCAATAGCGATGACATAAGCAATAGCGATGACAGCCTGTGGCAGCCCATGACAGCCCATGACAGCCCATGACAGTCGGTGACAGCCGGTGCAGTGGCAGCCTGTGGCAGCCTGTGGCAGGCCGGCGGCCAGACTGACATCCTGTGGAAGGCTGTGTCGTGTGTTTGAGACTGTCTCGGGTAATCTGCTAATCCGCCGGGTGGGCTTTGTCGGCTCGTCAGAACCGACTCAGCTTCTGACGGCCTAATTGGCATTCACAGGCAGGCAAAAAGACTTCACCTTCACCTGAGACTGACACCGCTGGCGGTCCGATGACCAGACGTCACGGATAGACAGGGACAGAAGGTCACGGAGTCACTGCAGGCGCCTCACGCGCCATCACTGGCAGGCCGCCGCGTCAGCAGCCGGCAGCGGCGGCAGCAGCCAGCAGCGGCGGCAGCAGCGGCAGCAGCGGCAGCAGCGGCAGCAGCGTCAGCAGCAGCGCAGTGGGGGCAGACACAGACCAGCCCGGCAGGTCCGGCCAGCAGGTCAACAGTGGGGGCAGACACAGACCAGCTCAGCAGGTCCGACCAGCAGGTCAGCAGTGGGGGCAGACACAGACCAGCCCTGTGTCTGCCCCCACTGTTGTGTTCTTTTTTACTGACCGCGATCGTATTGTTTTGTATCGTGTTTACACTGTGCCTTTGTATTTAGATATCACTACAAACGTACTCTGACTGGATACGTAAAAGCCACAACGTGGATGTATCTTAATACATGACTTTGACTTTGAGCCCAGCAGGTCCGGCCTCAGCCTACCAGCCTGTTGTTTGCTCTGTGCATGCATGGTGCTTGCTCCGTGTTCTATAGACGGCTCTGTATTGGGGCGACAATTAGCCGATATTGCGTAGAACACACCTATGGCAAACTCACACCACCGGATACCTGACAACAGCAGCAGCGGAAGCCAACATGGGCCCGTTCGCCACCACACACGGCCGCTGTTCGCACGGAGCCCGCGTGACCGCTGGCTATAATTTATCGCGTCTCCGGCAGATATCTGCACCGTGCATGAGTCACCTGAACTAACTTCTGATGCAAATGGCCGCTCTCGGTGGCGACTCCAAGGCCAGCGATCATCGCCGTGTGGTAATGCATTCCACCTGGCTGACCGGGGGGGGGGGGGGGGTCGACACGGCGCCTCTGTCACCCGCCGCTGCAGCAGCGCGGTGCGGCTGATGACACTGCACAGTGCACACTGCACAGTGCACAGTCACCCGGCGCGCGCTATGAGGAGCGATGGCTCGGAAGTGTGCGGCGCTCCACCTCGGGTCCGTCATTGTTAGCCGGCCATGGGCGATGATGCGCTGACGGAGGAGGTTGGCTAGCTGGGCCGGCGCTGACGGAGGAGACAGGCTAGCTGGCCCGGCGCTGACGGAGGAGGCTGGCTAGCTGGGCCGGCGCTGACGGAGGAGGCTGGCTAGCTGGGCCGGCGCTGACGGAGGAGGCTGGCTAGCTGGGCCGGCGCTGACGGAGGAGACAGGCTAGCTGGGCCGGCGCTGACGGAGGAGGCTGGCTAGCTGGGCCGGCGCTGACGGAGGAGACAGGCTAGCTGGGCCGGCGCTGACGGAGGAGGCTGGCTAGCTGGGCCGGCGCTGACGGAGGAGACAGCCTAGCTGGGCCGGCGCTGACGGAGGAGGCTGGCTAGCTGGGCCGGCGCTGACGGAGGAGGCTGGCTAGCTGGGCCGGCGCTGACAGAGGAGACAGGCTAGCTGGGCCGGCGCTGACGGAGGAGACAGGCTAGCTGGGCCGGCGCTGACGGAGGAGACAGGCTAGCTGGGCCGGCGCTGACGGAGGAGACAGGCTAGCTGGGCCGGCGCTGACGGAGGAGACAGGCTAGCTGGGCCGGCGCTGACGGAGGAGACAGGCTAGCTGGGCCGGCGCTGACGGAGGAGACAGGCTAGCTGGGCCGGCGCTGACGGAGGAGACAGGCTAGCTGGGCCGGCGCTGACGGAGGAGACAGGCTAGCTGGGCCGGTGCTGACGGAGGAGACAGGCTAGCTGGGCTGGCGCTGACGGAGGAGACAGGCTAGCTGGGCCGGCGCTGACGGAGGAGACAGGCTAGCTGGGCCGGCGCTGACGGAGGAGGCTGGCTAGCTGGGCCGGCGCTGACGGAGGAGACAGGCTAGCTGGGCCGGCGCTGACGGAGGAGACAGGCTAGCTGGGCCGGTGCTGACGGAGGAGACAGGCTAGCTGGGCTGGCGCTGACGGAGGAGACAGGCTAGCTGGCCGGCGCTGACGGAGGAGACAGGCTAGCTGGCCGGCGCTGACGGAGGAGGCTGGCTAGCTGGACCGGCGCTGACGGAGGAGGCTGGCTAGCTGGGCCGGCGCTGACGGAGGAGACAGGCTAGCTGGACCGGCGCTGACGGAGGAGACAGGCTAGCTGGGCCGGCGCTGACGGAGGAGACAGGCTAGCTGGGACGGCGCTGACGGAGGAGACAGGCTAGCTGGGCCGGCGCTGACGGAGAAGACAGGCTAGCTGGGCCGGCGCTGACGGAGGAGACAGGCTAGCTGGGCCGGCGCTAACGGAGGAGACAGGCTAGCTGGGCCGGCGCTGACGGAGGAGACAGGCTAGCTGGGCCGGCGCTGACGGAGGAGACAGGCTAGCTGGGCCGGCGCTGACGGAGGAGGCTGGCTAGCTGGGCCGGCGCTGACGGAGGAGGCTGGCTAGCTGGCCCGGCGCTGACGGAGGAGGCTGGCTAGCTGGGCCGGCGCTGACGGAGGAGACAGGCTAGCTGGCCCGGCGCTGACGGAGGAGGCTGGCTAGCTGGCCCGGCGCTGACGGAGGAGGCAGGCTAGCTGGGCCGGCGCTGACGGAGGAGACAGGCTAGCTGGGCCGGCGCTGACGGAGGAGACAGGCTAGCTGGGCCGGCACTGACGGAGGAGGCTGGCTAGCTGGGCCGGCGCTGACGGAGGAGGCAGGCTAGCTGGGCCGGCGCTGACGGAGGAGGCTGGCTAGCTGGGCCGGCGCTGACGGAGGAGACTGGCTAGCTGGGCCGGCGCTGACGGAGGAGACAAGGCTAGCTGGGCCGGCGCTGACGGAGGAGACAGGCTAGCTGGACCGGCGCTGACGGAGGAGGCTGGCTAGCTGCCCGGCGCTGACGGAGGAGACAGGCTAGCTGCCCGGCGCTGACGGAGGAGGCTGGCTAGCTGAGCCGGCGCTGACGGAGGAGACAGGCTAGCTGGGCCGGCGCTGACGGAGGAGGCTGGCTAGCTGGGCCGGCACTGACAGAGGAGGCTGGCTAGCTGAGCCGGCGCTGACGGAGGAGACAGCTAGCTGGGCCGGCGCTTACGGAGGAGGCAGGCTAGCTGGGCCGGCGCTGACGGAGGAGGCTGGCTAGCTGGACCGGTACTGACGGAGGAGGCAGGCTAGCTGGGCCGGCACTGACGGAGGAGGCAGGCTAGCTGGCCCGGCGCTGACGGAGGAGGCTGGCTAGCTGGACCGGCACTGACGGAGGAGACAGGCTAGCTGGGCCGGCGCTGACGGAGGAGACAGGCTAGCTGGGCCGGCGCTGACGGAGGAGGCAGGCTAGCTGGGCCGGCGCTGACGGAGGAGGCTGGCTAGCTGGGCCGGCGCTGACGGAGGAGACAGGCTAGCTGGGCCGGCGCTGACGGAGGAGGCAGGCTAGCTGGGCCGGCACTGACGGAGGAGGCTGGCTAGCTGGGCCGGCGCTGACGGAGGAGACAGGCTAGCTGGGCCGGCGCTGACGAAGGAGGCAGGCTAGCTGGGCCGGCGCTGACGGAGGAGGCTGGCTAGCTGGGCCGGCGCTGACGGAGGAGGCAGGCTAGCTGGGCCGGCACTGACGGAGGAGGCTGGCTAGCTGGGCCGGCGCTGACGGAGGAGACAGGCTAGCTGGGCCGGCGCTGACGGAGGAGGCAGGCTAGCTGGGCCGGCGCTGACGGAGGAGGCTGGCTAGCTGGCCGGCGCTGACGGAGGAGGCTGGCTAGCTGGACCGGCGCTGACGGTGGAGGCTGGCTAGCTGGCCCGGCGCTGACGGAGGAGACAGGCTAGCTGGGCCGGCGCTGACGGAGGAGACAGGCTAGCTGAGCCGGCGCTGACGGAGGAGGCTGGCTAGCTGGACCGGCGCTGACGGAGGAGGCTGGCTAGCTGGACCGGCGCTGACGGAGGAGACAGGCTAGCTGGGCCGGCGCTGACGGAGGAGGCTGGCTAGCTGGGCCGGCGCTGACGGAGGAGACAGGCTAGCTGGGCCGGCGCTGACGGAGGAGACAGGCTAGCTGGGCCGGCGCTGACGGAGGAGACAGGCTAGCTGGGCCGGCGCTGACGGAGGAGGCTGACTAGCTGGGCCGGCGCTGACGGAGGAGGCTGGCTAGCTGGACCGGCGCTGACGGAGGAGGCTGGCTAGCTGAACCGGCGCTGACGGAGGAGGCTGGCTAGCTGAACCGGCGCTGACGGAGGAGGCTGGCTAGCTGAACCGGCGCTGACGGAGGAGGCTGGCTAGCTGGGCCGGCGCTGACGGAGGAGGCTGGCTAGCTGGGCCGGCGCTGACGGAGGAGGCTGGCTAGCTGGGCCGGCGCTGACGGAAGAGACAGGCTAGCTGGGCCGGCGCTGACGGAGGAGGCTGGCTAGCTGGCCCGGCGCTGACGAAGGAGGCTGGCTAGCTGGGCCGGCGCTGACGGAGGAGACAGGCTAGCTGGGCCGGCGCTGACGGAGGAGGCTGGCTAGCTGGCCGGCACTGACGGAGGAGGCTGGCTAGCTGGGCCGGCGCTGACGGAGGAGGCTGGCTAGCTGGCCCGGCGCTGACGGAGGAGACAGGCTAGCTGGCCCGGCGCTGACGGAGGAGACAGGCTAGCTGGGCCGGCACTGACGGAGGAGGCTGGCTAGCTGGCCCGGCGCTGACGGAGGAGACTGGCTAGCTGGGCCGGCACTGACGGAGGAGGCTGGCTAGCTGGCCCGGCGCTGACGGAGGAGGCTGGCTAGCTGGGCCGGCACTGACGGAGGAGACAGGCTAGCTGGCCCGGCGCTGACGGAGGAGACAGGCTAGCTGTGCCGGCGCTGACGGAGGAGACAGGCTAGCTGGGCCGGCGCTGACGGAGGAGGCTGGCTAGCTGGGCCGGCGCTGACGGAGGAGACAGGCTAGCTGGGCCGGCGCTGACGGAGGAGGCTGGCTAGCTGGGCCGGCGCTGACGGAGGAGACAGGCTAGCTGAACCGGCACTGACGGAGGAGGCTGGCTAGCTGGCCCGGCGCTGACGGAGGAGGCTGGCTAGCTGGCCGGCGCTGACGGAGGAGACAGGCTAGCTGGGCCGGCGCTGACGGAGGAGGCTGGCTAGCTGGGCCGGCGTTGACGTAGGAGGCTGGCTAGCTGGGCCGGCGCTGACGGAGGAGGCTGGCTAGCTGGGCCGGCGCTGACGGAGGAGACAGGCTAGCTGGGCCGGCGCTAACGGAGGAGGCTGGCTAGCTGGGCCGGCGCTGACGGAGGAGGCTGGCTAGCTGGCCGGCGCTGACGGAGGAGACAGGCTAGCTGGCCCGGTGCTGACGGAGGAGGCTGGCTAGCTGGCCGGCGCTGACGGAGGAGACAGGCTAGCTGGCCGGCGCTGACGGAGGAGACAGGCTAGCTGGCCCGGCGCTGACGGAGGAGGCTGGCTAGCTGGGCCGGCACTGACGGAGGAGGCTGGCTAGCTGGGCCGGCGCTGACGGAGGAGACAGGCTAGCTGGCCCGGCGCTGACGGAGGAGGCAGGTTAGCTGGCCCGGCGCTGCCGGAGGAGACAGGCTAGCTGAGCCGGCGCTGACGGAGGAGACAGGCTAGCTGGGCCGGCGCTGACGGAGGAGGCAGGCTAGCTGGCTCGGCGCTGACGGAGGAGACAGGCTAGCTGAGCCGGCGCTGACGGAGGAGGCTGGCTAGCTGGCCGGCGCTGACGGAGGAGACAGGCTAGCTGGCCCGGCGCTGACGGAGGAGACAGGCTAGCTGAGCCGGCGCTGACGGAGGAGACAGGCTAGCTGAGCCGGCGCTGACGGAGGAGGCTGGCTAGCTGGGCCGGCGCTGACGGAGGAGGCTGGCTAGCTGGGCCGGCGCTGACGGAGGAGACAGGCTAGCTGGCCCGGCGCTGACGGAGGAGGCTGGCTAGCTGGCCCGGCGCTGACGGAGGAGGCTGGCTAGCTGGCCCGGCGCTGACGGAGGAGGCTGGCTAGCTGGCCCGACGCTGACGGAGGAGACAGGCTAGCTGGGCCGGCGCTGACGGAGGAGGCTGGCTAGCTGAGCCGGCGCTGACAGAGGAGACAGGCTAGCTGGACCGGCGCTGACGGAGGAGGCTGGCTAGCTGGCCCGGCGCTGACGGAGGAGGCTGGCTAGCTGAACCGGCGCTGACGGAGGAGGCTGGCTAGCTGGGCCGGCGTTGACGTAGGAGGCTGGCTAGCTGGGCCGGCGCTGACGGAGGAGGCTGGCTAGCTGGGCCGGCACTGACGGAGGAGGCTGGCTAGCTGGGCCGGCGCTGACGGAGGAGGCTGGCTAGCTGGACCGGCACTGACGGAGGAGGCTGGCTAGCTGAACCGGCGCTGACGGAGGAGGCTGGCTAGCTGGGCCGGCACTGACGGAGGAGGCTGGCTAGCTGGCCCGGCGCTGACGGAGGAGGCTGGCTAGCTGGACCGGCGCTGACGGAGGAGGCTGGCTAGCTGAGCCGGCGCTGACGGAGGAGGCTGGCTAGCTGGACCGGCGCTGACGGAGGAGGCTGGCTAGCTGAGCCGGCGCTGACGGAGGAGGCTGGCTAGCTGGGCCGGCGTTGACGTAGGAGGCTGCTAGCTGGGCCGGCGCTGACGGAGGAGGCTGGCTAGCTGGACCGGCGCTGACGAAGGAGGCTGGCTAGCTGAGCCGGTGCTGACGGAGGAGGCTGGCTAGCTGGGCCGGCGCTGACGGAGGAGGCTGGCTAGCTGGGCCGGCGCTGACGGAGGAGGCTGGCTAGCTGGGCCGGCGCTGACGGAGGAGGCTGGCTAGCTGGGCCGGCGCTGACGGAGGAGGCTGGCTAGCTGGGCCGACGCTGACGGAGGAGGCTGGCTAGCTGGGCCGGCGCTGACGGAGGAGGCTGGCTAGCTGAACCGGCGCGCACTGGTGCCAATCTGCAGCCGCACTGGCCATACATCAGCGCCGCCAAATCTGGCGCTCACGAGACGCAGAGCGGCACAGGACGGGCGGCCCAGTAGGGTGTTTCGCAAGGGAACGCCGCGCTCAGTTACCAGACGTGCCATAAACGAAGCCGCTTCAGGATTGCACTTTTGCATAGTTATTGCATACTCTTGGTTCACATCGCTTACAGAAACGCAGTTATTTTACTGGTCTACCTGGAATTTCTGACGCCAGATTTCAACATGCAAAGAAATGCAGTAAGTTGATGAGGAATGGTACGGTCTACGGCAATAACATCAATTGCAATGAGATTAGGTTGACCTGAATATTTCATAATTCCTCCATATAAATTTAATATTGAATCATTCAGATCGATGTGAGGATGCAGGATAACGACATTTAACAAACATTCTTCAAATATTAAAATGCTCTTTTAACAACATCGAACTGTCAAAAACATGAGATATTTAATGAAGAGATCTGTGACATAATGGCATTTAGCAGTTTTAAAAGGAATGTTTCACCTTTCTGAAAGTTGTCAAGTATATGCCGGTTGTAATCGAAAATATGAAGTAGTGCTGCTGAAAACGATGGTGATATATTTTCTCTCTAAAAGTCACTTAACCCGCGCCGTGCCGGTGCTCGGCGCAACCTTCGCCTTGACGGGGGAGGGGTGGGGGCGTTTCGACACCCCTTCTAACTCGGATCCTATGGGACGTAGACAAAAACCGACATGACCGTCCGAAAGCTCGTCAAAATGCATTTTGAAACTATTTCTGGCAATTTTGTTCTCAGGTCAATATTGAGGTCACCAGAGGTCATCAATTCAGATTTTCAGATTTTCAGATTGTCAATGTTTTCAGATTGTCAGACTGGGACTTCGCTCCAGAAACCCCAGATATCACAGGAACTGTGATAGCTAAGAACGAACGGAAAAAACATTAGAAAGCTCTTGAAAAATGCAATCCACAAGGTGTCCTGAAATTTAAGCTCAGGTCAATAGTTAAGGCTCCAGACTCCAGAGGTCATCAAATGTCAAAAAGGCCATTTTTTAGCAAAACAGTTTTCACAAATATATGTTTAACTCATACAGATAGGGCAATGATTTTGACGGCATCGTGTTTGCTCGTCAAGGCGCTTCGCATCATATGCATGATGACCTGGTTAGGTCAACGTAGAAATTTGACCTCAGGTCAAGGTCAAGTGGTGACCCAATTAGATCATGTTGCACATTGGGAGACGTGCCTCGACGAGACAAACACATTGGTGCAAGTTTTACTTCTCTATCTTGATTTTGTCAAGAGTTATTGGCAAAAAAGTGTTGGTGACCTCGGATGACCTCATCTGACTCTGAAGGGGTCCCTGAACAAAATTTTCACCTGGAACTTCAAGAATGGCCTATGATAACATGATCCAGAAGGAATTGGGTTGATATTATTCGTATCCTCAGAATAGGAAGCATTTGATTATTTCCCCATTGACTTATAATGGGGAGGTTACGAAATTGACCCGAGCTTATGTCACCGATATAAAAGAAATCCGAGATAAATTAATTGTAGGTACCATTGCCCTTATGAAATCATGTAGGTACGAAATCGATCGGCTAAAAACTGTGGCTGTGGTACGACCGGAAATATTTTTGGAGGTAGGGTCACGTGACCTGGCCTGGTGACCTGACCTGAAATGACCTGACCTCAAGAATGTCCACACTATGTGGGTAATTGATGTCCCAACACCTATGCCAACAACGGCTGCGCGGCGCGCCGACGTTTTTTCGCTATCCTCAAAAAACCTTAGGGTGGCGGGCGTCTAAACGCCCCCCCCCCCCCCCCCGGCACGGCGGGAGTTTCTTTTTATAGTTTTTATTTATTTATTTGGGATGATGACGTCATTATTGAGCTATGGAGAGCTATAGAGGAACCCTTTACGCTGCCAAATGATATGGCACAATCTTGTCAGACAATTCTGTCGACTTGAATACAAACAAGTATTTTGTTATCACGGGTTTACTCGCGTACTCGCAGCGGGTAATCCAGCCAAGGTTCGAGAAATACATGTCGTGGGACTCCCAGAGCCAACAATCTTGAAATGGCTGTCAGCCAATCAGCGGCGGCACTATCATAGACCCCATTTTGCAAATGCGAAATTAAATTGCTTAAAAACGGATCAGTTTTTGGGAAAGTTAGTTAATAATTTAGACATTTCAATAACAGACAAAGATAATGGCTATCTCAGATCAAAACCAACACAGAGGTGAAACATTCCCTGTACGTCCATGCACATTGCACAATCCTAAGTCCGACAGTGCTAATAGTGACTGTAGATAGAGCTGCCACTTAGGGAATTCCACGAGTCAACATCCCCACGCAACCAAAACTCAAAACCAGTTGTCCAGTGGCCAGTGCTCACTAACAATAACAAGACAACACTACCGCCTTCCACGGAAATAAATATAAAAGCAAAATCTAGCTAATAGATAAATTACAACAGAAAAAAAACATTCAAAATCACAATAGAACTGTTGTCAAAATATGACATAAATATTATCCACAAATGACTCAAACATACCTTGAAAGGAGTGTTCCAGTTCTTAAGTTCTTTAGGACCAGCCCCATGGTGACAAGTAAACGGCATTCGTTAACTAACATAAATCGGTACCCAACAAAAGACCACTGCAGCCAACAAAACCAAATAATCGGAAAGCGAAGTCAAAAACACTGCAGGCGTTTCGACCCACCTCCTATGGCTCAGAGGTTGAAGTGATTTGGTAATATGTATGGCTGTGTGGTACTGTGGGTTTTATAGGAACACAATAGGGGTTTCCTTTTAAACAAGATTCCTTTACTTTACTTGCGCCGTGCCGGTGCTCGGCGCCACCTTCGACGTGCCGGGAAGGGGGGGGGGCGTTTCGACGCCCCCCGCCTCTAACTCGGCTCTTATAAGACGTAGACAAAAACCGAGAACACCGTTCGAAAGCTCGTCAAAATGCATTTTGAAACTATTTCAGGCATTTTTTTTTCTCAGGTCAATATTGAGGTTACCAGAGGACATCAAGGAACAGATTTTCAAGTTTTAGGACTTCGCTCCAGAAACACCCAAATATCACAGGAACTAAACTAGGAACTAGCTAGCTAGCAACAAACGAGAAAAAAAAAACAATGGAAAGCTCTTGCAAAAATGCAATCGCTAAGGTGCCCTCAGATTTTCGCTCAGGTGAATAGTTTAGGCTCCAGAGCTCATCAAAAGTCAAAAAGGCTATTGTTTAGCAAAACAGGTTTCACAAATATTGTTTTACCTACTAAAGATAAGGAAATAACTTTGACGCCATCGTGTTTGTCTCATCAAGGCGCTTCACATCATATGCATGATGACTAAGTTCAGTCAACTTAGACATTTGACCTCAGGTTAAGGTCAAGTGGTGACCCAGTTAGGTCATGTTACACACTGGGAGCCGTCAATCGACGAGACAAGCACATTGGTGCCAGTTTCACTTCTCTATCTTGATTTTGTCTTGAGTTATTGGCAAAAAAGTGTTGGTGACCTCGGATGACCTAATCCAGTGGCGCATGCAGGGGGGTCAAAGAGGTCAGCTGACCCCCCCCCCCCCCCCCCCCCCCCCCCGAAATTTGAGGGGCCCGTATTCTGGCCCATACCTGGCAGGGGCCGGTCTTGGTCAGAACTGATCGAGGCAGGGGCCCGGTGCTGGCAAAGGCGTGATATGGGTCACGGTCAGAACGAGGGCCCGGTCACAACAGGGTCCGGTCCTTGCATATTCTTGATACGGCCACGTTTCTGGTAGGGGCCAGTCTTGGCCAGGCCCGATCGAGGTAGGGGCCAGGTACTGGCAAAGGCGTGGCATGGGCCTGGTCAGGACGAGGGCCCGGTCACAACATGTAACTTCGAATGTCTTTGTCGAGAGCTTTCGAACGTTTTTCCGCCTCAGGCGCAGCTCTCTGTGCGAAATTCTTGCCCTCAATAATTTGGCGAATGTTCCGTAAGATGGTGGTAGGACCCTGCTCAGTCACCCGCCGGCCAATATCATGCCTATCATCATTCCGAATGGCAGATTTGACCCTCTTGTCGAGAGCGAGAAAGGCTGTGGTCCTACCACTTCGGGCAAGAAGTCCGCGGCGCTGAGCCATCAGCCGCAAGGTGGCGTCCGAGACAGGTGGTGCCGAAGGGTTGTACAGCTAATGCGCTGTGAAGGCGATTGAAAGTCAAGTAAAGGCAGAAACAGATCGGTGAAGGCAGTTCACTGATCGGCAACTCCTGCGCGTGAGAACAAAGGGCTCCAGTCAGTGCGGCATAGATACAAATTCAAATCCCTCACACCAGGGCAGGAGAGCGGCCGCCGGCCCGGCCAGGTATAAAGGCGGCGCCGGCCGGCAGAACAGCATCACTCGACGCCGTCTGCTCCCAGCACACGGACACTCACAGACTCCACTCACCATGAAGCTGGTGAGTGCAGCGCCCCGCCGCTCCGCCGCCCAGACCTGACGGCAGCCTGGCTGACTCGTCAGCCGTGCCGCTCGAGTCTCTCGAAGAACGAGCGACTCGACTGCGAGAGACCTGGTAGAGCCCTCATATCTTAACTAAGCCTGGAGTGGCACTACTTGCAACGTTATTGCCAATTTCAACCGCTACTTTTTGTCGGCAAAAAGCGTTTTCCTTTCAAGTAGAAATCATAGTTTAATGCTGATTGCTGCTGACGGCTGTAAGCATTGCACTGCCGAAACGACAAATTATGGCGTTTTATCCTATTAGCCCTGATCTCCGATCACTAGCTATATATCAATCTTAGCCATATCAATCCAACGTCTATCAGTGTCTTGAACTTTTCGCCACCTCCCCAATTATTTGTTCCCTCGTTCCATTGTTCTTTCTTTGATCGCTGGAACCGTGTTGGTCGGCATTTGCTTTCTGTTTCGATTATAGCATTTCTGCTACTTATGGTCACTGGTTCGGCTAGCTAGTTGACAGTGTTCTATCACTGCTCTGTACCCGGCCTGGTGTGGTGTACCGGTGAACCTGACGCTGACATCCCCGCTCCCTGTCAGATTGTGCTGTTCTGCCTGGTGGCCGTGGCCCTGGCCCAGGACGAGAAGGATGCCCAGATCATCCGCCAGGACTACCAGCTCAACGAGGACGGCAGCTTCCAGAGCGACCTGGAGACCTCCAACCAGATCGTGTCCACCCGCTCCGGCCAGAGCTTCCCCGGCAACGAGCCCGAGACGGGCAGCTACAAGATGAGCGGCGAGTACAGCTACATCGCGCCCGACGGCACCCCGATCCGCGTCACCTGGGAGGCTGACGAGCTCGGCTACCGCGCCCAGTCCGACGTCATCCCCACCGTCTAAACAGCCGGCCCATCTCACCCCACCCCGTGTCCGTGACATGTCGTGATATATATTGCATCTGCGTCCCTCCCTCGGCCGGCGTCGCCATCAGGCGCCGGACGCTCTCTGTCTTCCATGAAGAGCAGTCAGCCCCGTCCCGCCCCGGCGGACGGGGGCGGGCGGGCGGCGGGCGGCGGGCGGACGGGTCGCCGGCGCTCCCGTGGCTCCAGCAGCGCGTCCGCCGGCCGAGCTATCGGCGCCGCTCAGCACCGCGTGTTGTTCCCGTGCCAATACAGTCTGCATCGTCACTCAGCCCGCCTGGTGTTTGGGGTGTCAGGAGGTCAGGTCGAGCTGAACAACCCCGAAAGTGATTGAATTCGGCAAACGGAAGCTACCCACCAAATTTCACGTCAATCGGGCCAAATAAACCCACATTATCGCCAGCGTGGCCCGACATGTTACATGGCCCGACATGTAAATAGCCTCGGGGCATTTCTCCGTCTCACTTCCTTACCATACACAAAGGACGGTAGCTCAGAAAGTTGATTGTTACGTTCATTCGTTCAGCCAAGTTTGGCCAAGTTACGAGCAGGCAAACGTGTAGAAAAATACATTGTATGATTTTGACCTCGTCAGCACAAAGGTCATAGAAAGGTCATGTGGATTTTCCCCCTCTTTCCGAATGGTCCAACCCTGTGGAGTACTTTTTACGAGCGAGCGCGAAGCGCTCGCTCGTTCTTCCGTGGTGTATGGGAACAATCTGATTATGAGCGGCCCGGCCCGGCCCGGCCCGACCCGTGGCGACGCTTTTGAGAAGCTCATATCTCTGCAACCGCACGTCCGATTGACAAGCGGACTTCTTTGCTGAGCAGCCCCATCTAACCTACCCTGTTTGAGACCAGTGCCGACTCATGTGGGTGACCACCACTACGCGTGGCGCGTGCCGCGTGAGGGGTGTTGAAAAGTGTTTTCTCGCAATAACTCCGCAACGGCTGGGCAGATTATGTGAAAATTTCGTGTATGGTTAGGGACCCCTCAGCCGCCACTTTCACACAACTCAGAGGTGCGTTGACTCTGCACGTGCGCACGTGCACACCCCTATTCTATATCTCAGAAACGGCTGAGCCGATTGTGTTCAAATTTGGTGTGTGATTAGAGGCCTCTCATCCGCCAGTTTCCCACAAGTCGGTGGGGTGCCTCTGCACGTGCGCACGTGCACACACCTATTCTTATCTCAAAGAAGGGCTGAGCCGATTGTGTTCGAATTTGGTGCATGGTTAGGGACCTCTCAGCCCCCACTTTCCCACGAGTCAAAGGTGGGCGCCTCTGCACATACGCACCCTTTTTTTGTATCTCAGAAACTACTTGCCCGATCGAGTTGAAATTCCCCATACATTTCCGTTGCGCTATACATTTCCGTCGCGCTCCTTCGTTCATCGCCAACTACGGCGCCTTACTGGTATATTAGTTTTATTCTGCCAAGAGAAGATATAAGCGTTTTATCGATATAAAGTACGCAAAAAATCGTGACCTTGGATGAGCCCTAAATATGACACTTGAGGTCACCTGGAGCTAAAAGTGGGTGTGTATGTTTATTTCACTTGACACTACAGATGTGCCAATTTTAATCAAAACCGGAAAGGGTCGGGTTAAAAAATCATCTTGTTTGCGTGGCCAGACATGGAATGAGCTATTTAGCAGTTTTAAGTCCATGCACAATCCTAAGTCCGCCAGTGCTGATAGTGACCGTCGATAGAGCTGCCATTTAGGGGATTCCACGAGTCAACATCCTCACGCAACCAAAACTCAAAACCAGTTGTCCAGTGGCCAGTGCTCACCAACAATAAAAAGACAACACTACTTCCTTCCACGGAAATAAATATAAAAGTAAAATCCAGTAAACGGAGAAATTACAACAGAAGAAAACATTTGAAATCACAATAGAAACTGTTAATAAAAAAATATGACATAAATACTATCCACAAATGACTCAAACATACCTTGGAAGGAGTGTTTCAGTTCTTAAGTTCTTTAGGACCAGCCCCATGGGGGCAGGCAAACGGCATTCGTTAACTTACATAAATCGGTACCCAACAAAAGACCACTAAAGCCAACAAAACCAACTAATCGGAAAGCAAAGTCAAAAACACTGTAGATGTTTCGACCCACCTCCTATGGCTCATAGATTGAAGTGATTTGGTAATATGTATGGCTGTGTGGTACTGTGGATTTGGTAGGAACAAAGAAGGGGTTTCCTTTTAAACAAGATTCCCTGCGGGGGGGGGCAGATTCTTCCCCCAGGTGGTTTTTCGCGTGCCGCTCCCAAACGGTAAGGTCAAGTGTCTTGAAACTGTGTGACTACCTATAATTGATATACACGTGTTGTGTCAAAATTTGAAAAAAATCGGCCCAGCAGAGGCGGTGCCAGGCCCTTGTTTTTGGGAGACAATCTGTCACGCTTGAATGGGTGCGAATGCGGTTGTATGGCTCATACTTCCTTCGTATTTTGCGGTACAATAAATGCGTCAGATACATGTTCATAGAAATATGCATCATACATACTGGGATTGCATATAT
>JAXIVJ010007183.1:0-62174 GCA_036785665.1 Chirona hameri | reverse complement strand
TTGAGCATGTCGGCAGGACGACAAAGCAGCCAGTGCAATCCCTGGCCAGATCGAAAGGACCTCTGAACAGGTCGAATGGGCCCCTTGACACACAAGAGGGCTTCTTGGTAGGTCAGAGGAGTACCTGCTCAGACCAGAAGGGCCACAAATACGTAGAGATCCCAGATGAAGATTAAATACAAAGAGGACTTACTCCATTTTGTATTATTAAAATCGGAGCTTTTTGGGTATAATGTAACACCCTTGGTCGTCCGCACCATACGCAATGCGACGCGTTGATGAGAATGCATATACATGGCATAAGACTCAAAATTTTGCCTCCGCTCCGCGGCGCAATTTGTTTAAGAGTTCCAGGTCTTGAGCTTAACAAAAATATTCCAAGTTTGTTATAGCTGATTCCAAATTGGTGTCGTTGGTTCCAAAGTTGATATGGCAGTTTGCTAACTCCAGCTCCTGAAAGTTGGTATGCCCCATGCCATTCCTGTCATACTGCATTTTCCATCCTTGTAACGTGCCTTTCATCCGTTTTGTTTTGGCCCTTTCAACGCTTGGGAAGGGGCCCTTTCAACGCGTGGGAGGGGGGCCCTTTCGAGGCGCCCCCCCCCCTGGACAAAAATCGTGGTTACGTGCCTGTCTGAGATGATAGCACCGAAAGAAAGTGTGATGACTAGTAAATTCCTTCTGGTAACTAGTGAACTATAGTACACATCCTTCGTACCTGTCGCAAGAAATTAAAAAGTTATAGTTGATAACTTAGTTACATTGAGTAAAAACTTGAGCTGTGTGACGCCACAATGCCACTTGAAAATAAAGGCTATGATGCTCTATTTAAAGTGTTCAAGTTTGATCATAAATAAATGGTAATCCGTGCGGGAACGAGAAAGATTGAAATGATATTAAATATATATTACATAATATTGCAGTATGGGTGGGCCCTTTTGGCCAAGGGCCCTTTTTCTGAAAAAGCAGCCACCCAACCGAAAATATGTGGCGCCGGCCCTGGCCGCAACCTTCCGAAAGTTGGGGGGGGGGGGGGGCGAAGGCATTCTGAAGGCGATCCTTTCCATGCAACGCCCATAGGCGTAATGTTAAAATCCGAAAATGTTGGTGGTGGCTGCTCCCTGCCCTCCCCCGGTTCCTGCGTCCTTGCCTGTGCCTGCCGAATCGGCGTAGCAGCCTTTCCCAACTGGGCGTAACAAAGTAGCCCCTGAACATTTGTCTGCAGACGTGCAACCGACATGTGATGATGTGTATATGGCTGACAGTGGACCGGTGATTAACACCGAGATGGTTCGCAACGATAACGGGGATAGTTGACCTGCAGCTACATCTGGCAATTGCCTTAACCTATTCCCAGCCTGAGCCTTCCATGAATTTGCGTGAAGATATATTTGTGGATGAAAAATAAGCTGGATGAGGTACTTCATGAGCTGTAAAGTGTTGAAAGGGGTTTGTCTGATGTTGTTAGACTGACCCAAGAACGTTCCACGTCCAAACATGACAAGGCAAACGTTGCGGATGTTGAAAAACAATGTAGTTCAAAACAATGATGTCCATGTCCGGCAGAAGCCTTGGTAAATACTTATTTGGACGTTGCGACGGATAACGATATGGGACGGGCGCTGGGAAGCAATGCGCTGCATTAGACGTTTTCACGAAGGATTTTGCGTTTCGGGCGTTTGGGGCGTTTGGGGCGATTGGGGCGTTTGGGGTGAATGGGTCTATAGCTCGTAAGAACACGGCTTTTCCCGGTGATTTTTGGTATCAATCGCAATTTTATGAATTAATGTATAAGTATATGCATTTCAATATTTGCCGTTAGTTTGCTTTGAATATTCGAATTCGTGAGCAAATCTGGCAATTTTGGGTTGCGTTAGTTCCTTCTACAAAATATACCGAAAACGCCCCAAAGAGGCTAACAAGTATACTAGATAATCAGCATTGATTAATTAAATACGCATTGACACTTAGCTAGGGAAAAATTGAAGATATTAATGACAAAGAAATATAATATTATGATGACAAATGCAATAAAATGTCAAAAGCATAGACAGGCCTTAATTCATCGTCGCTCCGTCCCGCTGAGATCGTCCAATTTAGAGCGGTAACTTCGTTGGTTTCTGAAAACCGGAATCACACCAAATGTTCTTGATTTGATCAATTGATTAATTGATGAATCTCATAACAAGCTGAAAGAACCTCACAAAAGCACTTATAAACCCATGAAACATGCGGGCTTTCTACAGCCACTGGTACTGAAAACTCAAAAATGGCTGCTCTAGATCGAGCGGACGGCATGGCTGGGCGCAGACCACGGCTCTACACATGCGCAACGTGACGTCAGGCGACCGGCTGGCCCGTCGCCATGGTGACGGGCCGGCTGGCGCCGGAGCCACGTGGTCGCCATGGTTACCGGGCGGTGGCGCCTGCGCGGAGCCAGCGCAGAGCCGGAGCCAGCATTCTCGTCATCTTACAACAAATGATCAAAACGAAATCGCTAATTATCATTAATCCTTGCTATCAAAAGTGAATATGACTGACAATATGAATGGACTAGTTCATCTAGTTTTCATTGAAATAGGCTATTATTCCTGAAAACCATGTCGCTGCAAAATATGATATTTTCCCGAACCCCGTACATCCGGGATTCGAGCAAGATGGAGTCTCACCAAACGCCCCATACCACCACAGCCATCTGGCATCACCAGAGCTAGTTTAAGATGAAATTGTTAATTTTAAGTAAACTATGGTGTTATCATTAAAATGGAATTTCCAGAAAAATGCATGCATTCATAAAGTTGCGATTGATGTCAAAAATCACCGGAAAAAGCCGTGTTCTTACGAGCTATAGACCCATTTACCCAAAACGCCCCATTCGCCCCAATCGCCCCAAACACCCCAAACGCAAAATCCATCGTGAAAACGCCTATTGCAAGACATGTGTGCCGAACTTGAACTGCATGTTCGCGAGGGCTCTACGGTCTTCGGGTTTTTTAAGTATGACTTTAGCCTCGGCTCGTCGTTGCCTTATCCCCCGTGGGTGTCTGTGTCTTATCCCTTGAGGGTACGATTAGCTTGGTGTCGAGGTGGGTAGATCGGCACTTGAGTATAGCAATCAGCCTGGCCTATAGCTGCACAATAATAGCCTGTTAAATTACGTTGCAACTCCTGCTGAACTGCTTGCCAGTTTTATGTAGCGAATTTTCGCATTAGCAGATATGCAATTTGCAATCGACACAAATGGAAATGTGTAGAATGTAGCTTCGATGAGAATGTAATGAAACTCGATAAAAATGTAGCTTCGATTAAAAGTGTAGCAAAATTGGCCTCCGTCAAATTTGGTTGGTAGCAAATATTACCTTTTTTGGCCCCTGGCTCTCACCATGTGGTTGCAGAGTGCGGTGTTGTGTGTGGTACTGTGCAATAATGCGTCCTATCTCATGATATATGATTTGATGTTGATGACTATGAGAGAAAGTTGCCGAATTTATGATATGAATGTGGCCAATAACTTGAAACAATACAAAAGTTCGAATTATAATTTGATAGGATGGATACAGCAAAAATCACCGGGTCTCCATTTGTTTCGTGTCGATCACAAACGGATAGTTTTTCTCCATTTGTGTCGATCACAAACGGATAGTTTAGGATGAAAGGGATGGAATAAGATACAACGTAGATTATGAGAGGATAGGAGGAATGCAATAATTTGAAAGTACATGGAGCTTATTTATTATTGAGGATGATTTACTGATTGTCAGCCCTGGCCATACAAATATTTTATCTTAATCACTTTGCAATACCGGTTAGATGCTTTTATCAAAGAAAAATTACACCGAAATATGCAATTTATTCCTTGATTTCTCCCTCATTTTTTACTTACCAAACTTCCTGAAGTACTGTTGCGATAGGTAGACCTGAAAACTTGCGACCATAAGAAGCACGGCGACTGCGATCCAGAAGAAGAACTCCCTGGCGGTTCTCGGTAGCACCACGGGAGGAGTATGGAGGCCCATCTCTTCCACTGTTCAGCAGTCACACGCCCACAGACACAGGGGTTGGGGAAGCGCCTGAAACATACAGTAACATATTGTTACATGCATGTTGTGCCGTGCGAGGTATATGGGATGTTTAATGCTCATACTGCTGTTCATTCTATTGTAGTTCATTATATTGTATATGTCCGCCCCTGTAGCTCAGTCGGGAGAGCGCTGGACTTCTGACCTATCCCGGTTGTGGCAGCCCGGGTTCGAGTCGCTTCGGCGCTCGCTATTTGCTCCTGACTGGGATGGCCTGCGGCCGGTGGCAGCGGTCGCACTCAAGGTCAGGTGACGTCAGTGAGCGGGGCGGACCGTGTCCAGGTATGTCGGGCACGTAAAACTTTCGTCTCTAAATTCTGCCGGCCAACAGGAATTGCGCGATCGGGTGGTGAGGTCAGGACCTGCACAACAAGCTCTGCTTAGCGCGGGTCCTGAACTCGGAAATCAATCCATATAAAACATTCGGACTAAATAAAAAGAAGAAAAAAAGTAGTATCTGATGAGAGCCTAAAATCCAGCCATACACAATGCCAGAAGCAGCGGAGCAACTCAACAGTAGATCAACGGTAGATCAACAGTAGATCAACAGTAGATCAACAGTAGATCATAAGAGCATTCTGCAGCTTCACTTTATAAAATGAATGTGTCATTAACCTACCAATTACTGCATGGGCTATGTCATCCCCTCTAATTATTCCACGATATCTCGTAAACAACTTAACCCGACATTGACCGGGGTCTCAGCCGAACGCCATTGACCCGGGGGTGGTGGGAACAATATTGCCCCCTCGTTATCTCCGGAACCAATGATCGTAGCGAGACGCGCAAGCCACCATTCGAATTCGAAAGCTCTCGAAGCATACTCTAAACTTTCGAATTGAGGTCACATATCAGGTCAAGGTCGGGTCAAAGGTCAAAATCGAGGCATTTGAGTTTATGGGCCATACATACTTTCCATACAAAGCCTTTGATGGCGACCATGATCACCCAAAGTGCTCCCAAAGGTATATTACACATCCCGCATGAGCTAAAGTGAGTTTGTTGGCAAAGGTCAAGGTCAAGTCACAAAAGGTCACTATGCGCAGAAGATCTACGAAAGTCATGTGACACATGTTTTATGTGCTATTTTACACGTAGAATTCGATAGTGATAGTGATTTTGCCATCTGACCTCAGTTAACCTGCGCACTGCAGGGGGATTGATTTCCGCTCCCCCCCCCCCCCCCCCCCCTCCCTCAGGTTTTTTCGCGGATAGCGAAAAAACGACGGCGCTCAGCGCCGCCGGGTTTTGACACACCTGTTAGGACATCAATTGCGCACACTTGGAGGAAAAAAATATCCTCGAGTCATCTCAGGTCAGGTCACCAGACCAGGTCAAGTGATCCCACCTCCAAAAATGTTTGCAGTTATGCCAAAGTCAGAGTTTCGCATCGATTAGTTTGAAACTTACAGGGTGGCATGAGGGTGTCAGTACTTACAATTCGTTTATCTCGGAATTTGGATATCGATGACCTAAGGTCAGGTCAATTTCATAACCTCCCATAATAAGTCAACGGGCAAATATACAAATCCTTCCTATTTCAAGGATATGCATGATATTAGTCCGATTACTTCTGGATCATGTTATTATGGAATATTCTTGATGATCCAAGTGTAAGTTTTGTTCAGTGACCCCTATGGGGTCATTTGAGGTCATGCGAGGTCACCATCACTTTGTTGTCAATAACTCCCGACATAATGAAGATATATAAGTAAAACAGACAGCAATGTGTTTGTCTTGTCAAGACACGTCTTGTCATATGCAACATGTTCTACTTGGGTCACCACTTGACCTTGACCTGATGTCAATTGTTTAAGTTGACTTAACAAGGTCACCATGTATATCATGCAAAGACGAGATACGACTTGACGAGATGAGATAAACACCATGACGAGATATAAACCATGGCGTTAACAGTTTTCGTTATCTTTATTAAGTAAAAAGTTAATAGCGAAAAACGATTTTGCAAACAAAAAACAAATTTTGTTTTTCTTCTTTGACCTCTGGAGCCTCAAATATTGACCTGAGATCAATTTTGAGGACACTTTGTCAATTTAAAATTTCAATTGCTGACTTTTTGTTTTTCCGTTTGTTTCTAACCAGCACAGTTTCCGAGATATATGGGAATTTCCGGAACGATGTCCTAAAACAGGAAAAACTGGAACATTTGACCTTTGATGACCTCTGGTGATCTCAATTTTGACCTGACATAAAAAGATAATGAATACTTTCGATAGAACTTGTATCAAGCTATCAAATGACGTTTTCTGCTTGTAGCTACGTAGCGTAGTTTTCGAGATCTTACGGGGGGAAATCAACCCCTCCCCTGCAGTTCGTGTTCGGCGCAAAGCCCCTGCACTGCGCGGGTTAAAGGGAAGTGTCGACCTTGACATGGGGTTTTGAACTGAGATAGCAGAATTGTAGCTTGGATATAGAAATCATATGATCCAATGCTCGTTTTTCTCAATACTCTACCTCAACGGCTCTAGAGCAGATTTTCGAACGAACCGCCAAAGGTTTATACCAGATGGGAGGTTTATACCAGAGTTACTGATGACGTCACAGCATTATAGCCTAAAAACTTGCCTCTATTTCGCCAAACATGGGGGCCTTGACAACTGCCGTCCGCCCCGCAGTTTTTGACCCGCATGAAAATAGTGATGTTCAGACTAGCATTCGCACGGTGTGTACAGTAAGATTGACCAATCAGCGATGAGCTGTCTCTAGCGAGCTCAACGGTGATTGGTCAAGCTTATAGTACACAGCACACCACGTCTTATTGAACATGGTTATAATTTATGCCAGGGGGTGTCATCCCGGGATTCCCCATGTATCGACTGCCGGGCGGCTCAGTATTAGCGATGACGTCACTGGTGCTCTGGTCCAGTCGTGACCAGCCCCGTCGCCGCAGCTGCGCTTTCGCGCGTTTTGCGGTCTTTTGACGGGTGTTGACGAGTGTTGACGAGCGGCAATTTGAAGTCATCGCCGTTAGATAAGTATGTTAGGTAGTTAGGTTGCAAGTCTATGCTTTTGAAATATGTTGCCTTTTAAAGTTTTTTTAAAGCATATCTTGAACATTAAGCCAACATAATGTCATTTCTCGCCCCTCAGCCAGACAGGGGCAGCGTGTGTCCGTCTCGCTCCTCAGCCAGACCGGGGTAGCGTATGGCCGTCTCACCACTCGGCCAGACCGGGGCAGCGTATGGCCGTCTCACCACTCAGCCAGACCGGGGCACTGGGCAGCATATGTCCGTCTTACCCCCCCCCCCCCCCCCCCCTCATTGGGACCGGGGGCAGCGTATGGCCGTCTCACCCCTCAGCCAGACCTGCAGCGTATGCCGTCTCGCCCCTCAGCCAGACCGGGCAGCGTATGGCCGTCTCCCCCCTCCCCCCTCAGCCGGACTGGGACAGTGTATTGCTGTCTCGCCCCTCAGTCAGACCGGTGCAGCGTATGGCTGTCTTGCCAGTCGCCCCTTACACACCGGAGCAGCGTATGGCCGTCTCCACCTCAGCATGAAATAAGGGATGGATAATTATCCGCGGTAAACGCAATCTTGGAACTGAAGCAGGATGGACGCTCCCCAGTGGTATCCTACTACACCCAGTCGGGCAAGATATTTGTTCGCACATCTGAAAGCAGTTAGACCAAACCTATCGAGATTCCAGTGGGGGACAGCAAGGGCCAATCTTGTCCCTTGACAGACAGATCGCAGACTTATGTGATGGGAAGAAAGTTGAGCTCACATCAGTAGGGATCTGCGATCAGTTCCGCCCTCCGTACGCTGGAAATAAACATCCGGACCGTACCCCTGGCCATCAGCCATGGATAGAGCCCTTCATGTAGTGGGAATCCCGTATGGGAATGGGAACGGGACGGGAATGGGTGGGAATGGGGCAAACTTTTGGGAAATTAGCGGGTTGGTTCGGGTATGGGACAGACCATATCATTTTTTAGCACCACAAAAAGTTAAATATGCTGAAACGGGTGGGAATGGGAGCCCCATCAATAATGTATTCGGATTGGAACGGGTTTGGTTCTGGCTGAATGGGCTGGAACGGGATAGGGGCTGAAAATGTGTCACATGAAGGGCTCTATGGACACAGGTGCCAGCACGTCGACAACACCAACAACGTCAGGGTCATCACCAGGCACATCCATCCACAACTCACCGCTCACAATAGTCTCGTGCTATCCGATCCAGTTCTAGCCAGCAGGTCACGTCCTGTACCCTCTAGTTGAGTTAACATGCCTAAACTTTAGACCACATGAATTATGACTAGCTTAGGTAGTTTTGTTCATCGACTTATCTTGAAAGCTATCGTATTCTATTTTTTATTTACTTCTATCTTTCCGTTGAGTTTTAAAGTTCACTTAAATATAAACCATTGCTCAAGGAGCTTACTGTGTCATTAATGAGGCAACAACTCCGAGACTGACACCAAATGACTGTCCCCACTTACTTCACCCAGAATTGCAAACTCTAGCTTATGGCTGTACAGCTATGACAAGTGACCAGGGGTGGTCAAGTGTTCTGTCCTTATGGATAAGGTCGGGGACAAAACGCTCCTTCTCATGAAGTACTCGGGGGTCAAAATGCCAGCAAAAATCATTACTATGTCATTTCTGTTAAAATTTACTAAGCGATCATGTCCTTAGAAATACTGATCGTCTTGACCACTTACTTCACAAATACTGATACTGACCACTTCAGCTGTATTATTCACTTAATCATCATATTCATCACATCAGTATATATGTACATCAATGTTCGTCACGGGACCACCAACCCCCAGACCGGCCCGGCCCAGGCCCATGAACACCAAGCCCAGGCCCGGACCAGGCCCGGTCAAATTCATAATATTGAGGCCCAGGCCCGGTCCGGCCCGTTCAGATTAAGCATATAATTATTTTCACAAAAATTGTAATAATTATCCTAGCATATTTACTTGTATACTATAAATGTGAAAGAATGAACCAACTATGCTAACAAAAAAAAACACAGCCACAGCAAGTGTGTTGCTGTGTAAGTGAACTGCTGGTTAAAATATTTTTGAGCTCTGACCTGAGCTTGTGCGACGCGCGCATTACTTCAAATTTGCCAGGCCCAGGCCCATCCAGAGCCCAGTGATTTCCTTAAAGTTGAGGCCCGGTCCAGGCCCAGACCATGGCCCATAGGGCCAGCCCAGCCCATGGCGAACTCTCATGTACATTTACTTTGTATTAGCAGTTGCGTTTCAGCTCTTGATTGACAATAACAATGCATTACATTTAAAAAATCCGACGGGAAAAAAATCCGCACGATATATTCAACACGTGGGGTCACTGAACAAAAAATGCACCTGGGTCTTCAAGAATGGCCTATAATAACATGATCCAGAAGGAATTGGGATGATATCATGCGTATCCTCAGAATAGGAAGCATTTGAATATTTCCCCATTGACTTATAATGGGGAGGACACGAAATTGACCCGACCTTACGTCACCAATATAAAAAAATCCGAAATAAACGAATTGTAGGTACTATTACCCTTATGAAATCTTGTAATACCAAATCAATCGGCCAAAAACTGTGGCTGTGGTACGACCGCACACTTTTTTTTGGAGGTGGGGTCACGTGACCTGGCCTGGTGACCTGACCTGAGATGACCCGTGGTCAAGAATTTTATAATATGTGGGCAATTGATGTCTTAACAGCTGTGCCAAAAACGGCGGCGCTGCGCGCAGCCGTTGTTTTGCTATCCTCGAAAAACCTTAAAGGGGTCGTCTAAACGCCCCACCCCGGCACGGCGCGGGAAATCCGGACAGTCGATTCCCCCGGGGGCGGGCCGGGGTGCTAGTGCATTTTCAAGGGAGGTGCACTGCCAGAACAGTGGATTTCACTGTCCTGGGCTCTGACCTGACAGGTCACCAGAGGTAAACAAACTTGAGGAAAAAAGCAATGGTAAGGTCTTGAAAAATGCAATCGCTAAACTGTCCTTTTATTTGAGTTCAGGTAAAAAATGTAGGCTCTAGAGCTCATCAAATGTCAAAAAGGCTATTCAAACAAATGTTTATCACGAATTGATTTTTACCTAATAACGACAAGGCAATAATTTTGACGCCATCGTGCTTGTCTCGTCAAAACGCTTCGCCTCATATGCGTGTTGACCAGTTCAGGTCAACTTATAAATGTGACATCAGGTCAAGGTCAAGTGGTGGTGACTCAAGTAGGTTATGTTGCATATGGGAAGACGTGCCGTGACAAGATGAACACATTGGTGTCGGTGTCACTTTTGTATCATCATTATGTCGAGAGTTATTGACATCAAACTGTTGGTGACCTCAGATGACCTCGGCTGACCCTGTAGGGGTCACTGAACAAAAATGGAATTTAGGTCATCAATCATTTTATATAATAACATGATCAAGAAGGAATTAGACTGCTATCTTGCGTCTCCTTAGAAGAAGAAAGCATTTGAATATTTCCCCTTAGACTTATAATGGGGAGGTGCAGATGTCTGCTGGCACACAACAAACGCGCTTTGACCATGCCGCAGCCCTCGCCGCCTACAAGGCCCATGTAAGATCCGTACTGGAATACGGTAGCGTAATCTGGTCAGGCGCTGTGGTCACCCATATGCGCCGGCTGGAGCGCCTTCAACACCGTTTCCTGATGTGGCTGGGATCTAAAACCCAAGCAGCGTGTCCACCACTTGATTATGTGTCATTGCTCGAGCTGTTTGGCTGCGCATCGGTCAGGTCGCGTTTCGTTCGGTCCGATCTAATGTTCATGCGCTCAGTATTCAGCGGCAACATAGACTGCCCTGATATTGTGGCAACGTTCCCGCTGTCAGCACCAAGTCGACGTACGCGGCGCCCCGAGCTCTTCCATGTACCTCGTGGAAGAGTTGACTCTGTAAAGAGGGGCTTCTTGATTCGCCTCCCGCATCTCTTTAACTCGCTCACACACAGCAGCCCTCAGACGGATTTATTTATGCCGTCTCGTACCCTTTGGTCTGACATCACGAAGTTCGCTGATGTTCAGGGTACATACTTGAGTTAAGGTCGCTGCTGTGAGCTGTGTCCCGTGATCGGTCATTGGCTTTAAGTTGCACTTGTCTATTTTAGGTCTTTTGCCTGTACCAGCGCTATATCTACACGTTTATATTTACTTTTACCGGCGCTTTTATGTATTTGTCTATTTTTAGGTTTTTGCCTGTATCAGCGCTTTATTTACACGTTTGTTCCTACTTTCACTGGCGATTTTAATCGCCTTTTATGTATTTATTTTATGCTGCTGTGTTTACTATGCAGTATAATTGTGTTCTCTTATTGTATGTACCATGTGCACTCATGTAGTTTGTGAATGTTTTAATTTCCTGTTGCATGAGGCAGCATGACTGCAACCGTAAGTGGGCCCTGTGCCTGTGGTTGTTGACTCAATACATAAACATAAACATAAACAGGTCACGAAATTAAAGGGACACTCCCACCTTCCCAAAAGTTGTCAAATGTACGCTGCTTGTGGTGCAAAATATGAAGTAATTTCTGGCGAACACGATTATGACATTTGTTTCTCGCAAACAGTGCTCAATTTAATAAAAAGTTAAGTTTTAATATTTGGGTTGATGACGTCATATTGAGCTATACAGAAATCCTTTACGCTGCCAAAATATGGCACAATGATTTCGAGACAATTCTGGCGCTTTTAATACAAAACAAACCAATTACCAAACCATTTGAAACACGCAAATATCTCCAAGTCTAACATTAAAACAAGTCTACTATCATCACCATTTGGTAAAGAGAGGTGATGTCATCTACTTAAGATCCCTATTCAAATACACGTGGGGTTTATTCGTTACAATTGTCAAGACCAAGCTCGAATTTCTTTTTGATTAGACATATGTGGTTGTTTTAACTGCTACCCTACTTAATTGCAATGCAAATCCAACAACATGGCTATCTCAACTCAAAACTAATGTTAAGGTGGGAGTGTCCCTTTAAACTGACCTTAGGTCGCTGATATTCAAATCCAAGATAAACGAATTGTAGATATGTGACCTTATGAAACCTGTAAGTGTAAATCCGATCATCTCAAAACTGTGACTGTGGTGCGACCACAAGTTTGTTTTTGTGGAAGGTGGGGTCACATGACCTGGTCTGGTGACCTGACCTAAGATGACTTGATAATTTTCTTTTCAGATAATGTGGACAATTGATGCACAAACAGCTGTGCCAAAAATAGCGGCGCTGCGCTTCGCCGTTTTTCCGCTATCCGCAACAAACCTGAGGGGGTGGACCCCCCCCCCCCCCCCCCCCCCGGCACGGCGCTGGTTAACATATAGGGATGATGTGAGCATGCAGCCAGGAGTTAGGGTATTCATGTGAAATACAAAAATGACCCCAGCTGTGCTGGGGTCATTTTGTATGTGCCACTTTTGGTCGGGGCCACTTAAAGCACTTTTACCACCCCCTGATGACAACATCACAATGCGTGCATAAATGAAAAAACAAACAGCTTTCCTTTCTCCACCTGAATGCACAGTCACAAAACAAGAATCATGATGACATTGTAACTTTAATCCATAAGAAAAATATTGAAATGGACGTCATTATGATTTCTGAAACATGGCTCGAACCTGAACTGACAAATGGGTACAACACACCTGGATGTGAACAAGCACACACAGTACCGAAATAAAAAGTAAGAGGTAAGGGATCAGCAATATACATCAAAAAATAAATATTCCCATTCTGTAAAACTATGGATCAATTTAGTGCTAGTGCTAGTGATATACGAAGAGTTCCAATCCACCTTTATCCAAATAACTCTTCCCGGTCGTCCCTCATTTATTGCTGCTACCACATATAGATCACCATCATATCCACTTGAGAAGTTGTTATCTTATCACGAGGAGATTTTGTTAAGCATTAATCAGTTCAACAAACCTTGCCTTTGGGCTGGTGACTGGAATATGAACCTGTTTCTTTACAATGATAGTAATGATGTTAAAATGTCCTCGATTGTCTCAACTCCTTTGGATTTTTTCCCACCATAACTATTCCCACTAGAATCGCAAATACTGCTCCTACATAGAACGCTTATCGATAATATATTTTGTAATACACTGGATACAGTACAAGTTAACGGTACAGTGTATGCCGACATTGCAGACCACCAAGCGGTATTCTGCACTAGTAATCTTGTCTCCACTTGTGGAATACGTCCCAACCCAATCCATCCTCACCCTAGATTTGACTAAGGGCGTATCGAAGAACTTACAGTTAATATATCTGAGAAACCTAGGGGATACTTGGATATCGATGATCCCGAACTAGCTACTGAACGTCTTGTGAGTACCATGAACGACGAGACCGTCAGGCTATCTAATACCAGACCATCCAGAAAATATACGCCTATTCAATCGTGGATAACAATGGGTATCCTTCGATCTTTAAAGGGAGATACTCACCTTTTGATTTTGTTAGCAACAATTGCTTTGGCTGCTGTTAAAATGTTGTTATCTAAATTTAAGAATTAAATACAATTATTCCCTAATTCAAAGTTGTAAGGTTGGGAAAATTAATGATCGGTATTTTCCCTCCACTATTGGAAAGCGCAACATGGCGTTTTTGCATCAATCTGTTCAACGTTGTTGAATGGGCACTTGAAAACAAATCGCCGACACCAAATAGGTCGCCGTAGTTTAGCTTGGCACCGGCCGTCCGGTGCCATGCTAAATTGCCGATGTCAATGCACTTTTTTCAAATGATTGTTGATTGTTCATACAAATTTGGCACTTATTCGCAAAAGATAGAGTGCAGGAAACATTGCATACCTTCTTGATAAATAACAATGCGTAGGGATGCTAATTTACTGAATTCGTTTCCGAGTACTTGCTGAGTACCGACCGATATAAGCGTGGATCGCTTATCGGTAGGGAACTGGCAATATATTTCGGTATGAATGTTTATATGCAAAATGTGACGAATTTACATTATATTTTGGCCTCGTCTATCGATTTCAGGTGCTAACTTCATATTTGTTGAAAAAGTGATTATCTCCCTTTAAGAAAAAGGAGTAAACTTATGAAACAATTAATATCAATCGTACCCCTGAAAATCAACTAATATTCAGAAGGTATCGTAACACACTGAGGTTGACTATACGGCATGTTAAAATGAATTATTTCCAAAACCAATTCCGGAAACATGCTAGTAATCCAAAGCTTTTGTGGGACAATTTACTTGAAGCTATCAGGAGAACTAAGAATACTGAGGGGCTTCCGAACCAATTCAAAGTTGATGGTGACCTCACAGATGCCCGCCATCGCATTGCAGACTCCTTCAACACATACTACAGCGGAGTAGGCCCAAAACCTCGACTCAGGCCTAGGACCAGCCAGTGCAGTCCTAGATCCTATGAGCCTTATGGAAGGTGTCGGGGTGACTGAGACGATGTCGTTTAGCCCTACCACGAGTTGTCATGTCACTAGGAACTGTTAATAGCTTGAATGAAGTAGGTGCTGGACTTGATGGTATCAGCACCAAGCTCATCAAATGTCTACTGCCAGCTATTATAACAGAAGTTACACATCTTATTAATTTATGCATTAAAAAATCGACCTTTCCACAACAATTCAAACTTGCCCTCATAATTTCTATATACAAAGCTGGTATACGTACGTAGTTTTCCAAATATATACTTATATCAATTCTACCGGTTCTGTCAAAAGTTCTCGAATAAATCATGTATGACCAACTATTGACGTTTATCACTGAACATAACGTCCTGTATGACAACCAATTTGGATTGGGGTCAAATCATTCAACCTATACGCCAATATCACTACTTCATAACAGTCAATATGACAGATAAAAAAAACAGCGGGAATTGATCTTGATCTAGCCCGTGCGTTCCACAGTGAATAATGATATTCTCTTGATGAAACTCTCCAAAAACGGCATTGTTGAAAATTATCTTAATCTGTTCAGATCCTACCTCACGTCCTGAACGCTAAAACTTAAATATAATGGCATCCCTACTCGCCAACAAGCTATGCTTAGTTGAGTGGGGTCCATGAGGCACCAGCAAGAAACGCTTCAAATTGACCGGACTTTGTCCTCCGCCCTGTATGACTGATATCCCCTTTACTAACACAGTGAATGAATCCATCCCCCATCCTGTCCTGGATGAGGATCAGAATGAATAAATGCATCCTCATCCTGTCCTGGATGAGGATGAGTGAGGATGACATCCTGGGACGTAGTGGGGGGGGGGGGGGGGGCAGTCATTTGCTGTTTTCAACAATTACTACTTTTCGCCTTCTTTTATATTACCACATCCCTACCTACTTCTCTTCCCCACCCAAACTCTACCTCTACCACCCAAACTACCTCTCTTCATATGCTTTTTTATGTTTGTTTTCATTTCTTAGCTGGGAGTGCCGCGACATTTTCTCTTTTGTTCTCTGGTGTTAACTTAAGGTGTCGTGCGTCGTTGGGATCGAGGGCGGGGGCACTCCTGGTCACCTATTGATGGGTGGCGGTTAGAAGAAGAAGAAAAAATGCGTAATGCATAATAGTGGTGAGCCAAAAA
Source organism: Chirona hameri (assembly GCA_036785665.1). Classification (NCBI taxonomy): domain Eukaryota; kingdom Metazoa; phylum Arthropoda; class Thecostraca; order Balanomorpha; family Balanidae; genus Chirona; species Chirona hameri. The sequence continues at coordinate 46,512 of JAXIVJ010007183.1, read as the reverse complement.
TACTACTTTTTGCTGATGATACAGCCCTGCTATACTCTGCTCCTACATATGCTGGCCTCCACGTTACAGACCGAGCCGCTCATTTGCCACTCCCGGGCGGCTGGAAGCGTAAGGCCACCATAGAGACAACGGGCTAAATTCGTAATATAATCATGTTTACAACGTATTCTTCAGGAAATGTGACAAACGTACCCCCATGCCAGATAGTACCATTGTTCAGGCATAAGTTTGCAAATTCTGGTACTTCGTAACTGTTGCGGTTGGTCCGCCTTTTTGTATTATATAAATAACCAGTAAAGTGCCTTTTTTGGGCGTTGACCGAGCGGGCGCGTACTGGTAAAGATAAAACAGGTTTGAAATATGAAACGGTACGGGAGCACACGTGGTAGTAACACATAGTCCTTTTGGTCCATTTAGTCCTCCATAAAAATTGCCAGGCCTCCATGCATGCCAACATAAAAATTAAGTTTGATTAAATTGTACATGATCTCCTTTCTCGAATCCGCCAAAAAGGAGTGAGTCCTGAGCGCTGCATGCTTCAGCGTATACAAAAAACGAATGCTTAGATAAATCAAGCCATTTTTTATCAACAATGATTTTGGTTCATTTCGCGGTCTGCGGGTGCCACGCGCTGTGGTACTACTCTTATCAGAACTCACTATAAAAAATCACAATTGATATGATGGTCCTATCCAGTGGTGAAAACCCAATCTCAATCGGAGCAGTGGTTACAAAGTTATTAGCTTCTTAAAAACGTCTGTATGGCCGGGTCGGGCCGGGTCAAATGTACATTTGTCTAGCAAGTTGACGAGAAATCTCACAGGCCATTTGCGCCCGCTCGGTAATTATTGGTCCTATTTAACGTTAAATGTCGGAAAACGCCTACTCCTTTGATCATTTGTGGTTATTGAATGAACAACGCACAATTTGTAAACAAACGTACCCTCGTTCTCTATAGGAAAATGTGCCAGGAATTAAATGCTAACATTCATCTTCCTGTAGCTTTGCATGGTTGTCTGCCAAATTGCATTGCATTTGCAAATTATTGCTGGCAACGACAAATAATTGGCAAATGCTTTCCATTTAGACGTCACACATCAGATCGGGCCAACCTTTTATAGTCTGGTGTGTTACTCTAGCCCTTCTTGATGTTCCAAGCAAATATTTTGCTCAGGGACCCTTGCAAGGTCACATGAGGTCATCCGAGGTCACCAACATGTTTTTTTCTTTCTTCAATAACTCTCGATAGAATGAAGTGTGATAAGTGAAACCGGCACCAATATGTTTGTCTCGTCGAGGTACGTCTCCCAACATGCAACATGACCTACTTGGGTCACCACTTGACCTTGACCTGATGACAAATTTTTAAGTTGACCTAACATGGTCACCTCGAATATGATTAAAAATGCCTGAACAAAACAAATACGATGGCGTCAAAATTATTGCCTTGTCTTTATTAGATAAACAGTTATTTGTGAAAACTGCTTTGCCAAAAATAGCCTTTTTGACCTTTGATGACCTCTGGAGCCTAAACTGTTGACTTGAGCTAAGATATGATGACACCTTAGCGATTGCATTGTTCAAGAACTTTATATTTTTTTTTCTCGTTTGTTCCTGGATGTCATAGTTCCCGAGATAGTTGTTGGAGTTTTTCGAAGCAAAGTCCTAAAACTGGCAAATCTGACCTTTGATGACCTCTGCTGACCTCAATATTGACCTAAGCCAAAACATGACAGAAATAGTTTCAAAATGATTTTTGACGAGCTTTCGAAGGGTAGGTCGAAAGGAAATGGCAAGGTAAAGGTAGGCGTAATCGCGCCAACAGTTCTGTCAGACGAAAGCGTACACATTTATAGGATATTCCACTCATGATCGCCAAGGAATCCAAATTATTTTTTTAATAATTTACTTTTGCCAGTCCTATATTAACTGGAGGGGGGGGGGGGGGGCGAAATCCGCCCACCCCTCCGGTTTTTCGAGGATAGCGCAAAAAGGGCAGCGCGCAGCGCCGCCGTTTTTTGTATACCTGTTTAGAAAGGAACTTCCCGCATTATGTAAAATTATTGGCCTCAGGTCATCTGAGGTCAGGTCACCAGACCAGGTCACGTGATGACCTCAACTCCAAAACGTTTGCAGTAGTACCACAGCCACAGTTTTACGCCGATCGGTTTCAATCTTGCAGGACTTCATAAGGTCATAGATACCAACAATTTTTTATCTCGGATTTCTAATATCGGTGACCTAAGGTCAGGTCAATTTGGTTACCGCCAACACGGTTTTATCAATAACTATCGACATAATGAAGATAGAGAAGAGAACACTGTACCAATATGTTTGTCTCGTCGAGACACGTCTCCCAATATGCAACATGACCAACTTGGGTCACCACTTGACCTTGACCTGAGGTCAAATTTCTCAGTTGACCTAACCCGGTCACCATGAATATGATTCGAAGCGCCTTGACAAGACACACGCGATGGGGTAAACATTATTGCTTTATCTTTATTAGGTAAAAGGTTATTTGGGGAAAACAGTTTTGAAAACAAAATCACCTTTTTGACATTCGATGACCTCTGGAGCCTAAACTATTGACCTGAGCTCAAATCTGAGGACACCAATGTCGATTGAATTTTTCAATGACTTTCGATTGCTTTTTTCCGTTTGCTGCTAACTTTCAAAGTTCCCGAGATATTTGGGGGTGTTCGAACCGAAGTCTTGAAAACTTGAAAATCTGACCCTTGATGACCTCTGGTGACCTCAATATTGACCTGAAATAAAAATTAAAGAAATACTTTCGAAAGAGCTTGTCTTGAGCTATCTAACGTCGTTTCCCGCTTGTCGCTATGTTGCGTGGTTTTCGAGATCATAGGGGGAGGGGGCGAAATCCGCCCCCCCCCCCCTCCAGGGCGTGTAATTATCAGAGGCCCTCTAGGGCGCGTGTCAAACTGTCATAGACAATAAGCGCAAGGTATTTCATAATCCATATTTGTGTACCATATGACAAATTATTTGTCGTAGACATCCGCTAATAATCCAGTAAAACGATGAGTTCATGCCATGGGACCTTCAGGACATTGTTCCCTAACCAAAGTGTCATATCACGTTCATTTCCCAAGATATCTGCCTGGCTACATGCCAACAGATTGTCTTTGTCAATACCCAAAACTTGTTATCAACTTTACTCAACACAGGAGACTGAAGTAAATATAAATATTCCAGTAGGAGGGCTCACCTAACTCGCGCCCTGGAGGGGAAGGGGGGCGAAATCCGCCCACCCCTCCAGTTTTTCAAAGATAGCGCAGAATCAGCGGCGCGCAGCGCCGCTGTTTTTCTACACACCTGTTCAGAAAAGAACCTCCCACATTATGTAAAATTATTGGCCTCGGGTCATCTCATATCAGGTCACCAGAGCAGGTCACGTGATGACCTCAACTCCAAAACGTTTGAAGTAGTACCACAGCCACAGTTTTACGCCGATCGGTTTCAATCTTGCAGGACTTCATAAGGTAATAGATACCAATAATTTGTGTATCTTGGATTTCTAATATCGGTGACCTAGGGTCAGGCCAATTTTGTGACCGCCAACACTATTTTGTCCATAACTATCGACATAATAAGGATAGAGAAGAGAAAATGGTACCAATGTGTTTGTCTCGTCGAGACACGTCGCTCAATATGCAACATGACCAGCTTGGGTCACCACTTGACCTTGATCTGAAGTCAGATTGTTTAGTTAACCTAACCCAGTTACCATGAATATGATTCGAAGCGCCTTGATAAGGCGACAAGCGCGATGGCGTAAACATTATTGCTTTATTTTTATTAGGTAAAAAGTTATTTGCGAAAAACAGTTTTGCAAAAAACAATCACCTTTTTGACATTTTATGACCTTTGAAGCCTATTGACCTTAGCTCAAATCTGAGGGCACTATGCAGATTGCATTTTTCAAGGGCTTTCGATTTTTTTTCCGTTTGCTGCTAACTATCATAGTTCCTGAGATTTTTGGGGGTGTTCGAAGCGAAGTCTTGAAAACTTGAAAATCTGGCCCTTGATGACCTCTGGTGACCTCAATATTGGCCTGAAAAAATAAATGCACGAAGTGCTTTCGAAAGAGCTTGTCTCGAGCTATCTAACGTCGTTTTCGCATGTCGCTACGTTGCGTGGTTTTTTAGATCATATGGGGGTGGCGAAATCCCCCCCCCCCCCCTCCAGGGCGTGTAATTATCAGAGGCCCTCCAGGGCGCGTGTTAAAGCGAGCTAAGAAGGTCAAGTATCTCGGTGTATTAGTCGACGACAACCAACCTGAAATTTAAAACACACATAAACCAAGTTTCAGGCATATGCAGCAGCAACCTTGGTGTTCTATAGAGCCAGATTTGTACTAAACAGAGAGCTAATAATCCTCCTTTACAATGCATTGATCTTACCCCATCTAACGTACTGTTCAGTCATCTGGGGCTCCAACTACCACTCATCTCTCTTAAATATATCATCACAGTTCAAAAACTTGCTATACGTCTAATAATGGGGGGTTGATCCCAGAGCTTCAACTTCTCGTCTTTTCCGTGAGCTCCGAATGATGAAATTCGTTGACTTGGTTAAATACCATATGCTATTAATATACCATATGTCATATAATATACCATATGCTAATAAATACCATATGACACATACGCCACTTCCAAGAGCATACCACGACTAACGCTGGAAGCGTCACACCAAACTATCGACTCACAAATTATCGACAATAGTCACATTATTGGGCTGGCCCGTTCCTGTGGAATGATGTCATAGCCACGTTGGTTCCTAATCAGAATGACATCCCCAGATAAAAAGTCTTGTTTAAAAAATGTGTCAAGATTATTGTCCTTGATTCATATTAAGGTACTGTCTGTCTAGCTAGGGATGTACATTCGTTAATTTAGCAGCTGTTATTGATGTCATTATGACATTTATCATTGTGTTTTTTTGCGAGAGCGTGACCTGGCCCACGCAGCTAAACTGTAGCAACCCTCGCCCGAGACGCGTGGAGAATACCGTACGTGCCGGAATCGTGTAAAAGGTGCTCAGTTTAACGCAAAGTTGGCATTCTTCCTATCGTCGTATCGACAGTCACGCAAGACAACGTGGCGGGACATTCGACGGTTCCTGATATCTCCGAGGGGTGGAAAGACAACACCTGCCCCGAGCGATCCCACCAGTCGCTGGGCTGACCAGCTTAATGAACATTTTGCCTCGGTCGGCCCGCGGGTGGCGGCGGAGCTGGAGCGGGAGCAGCGTGGGGCCGAGCCCCTCCCCCGCGCCCGCCGCGCGTGGTGAGCGGGTCATTCCGTGTGCGCGCAGCTACCTTACCCGAGCTGTCAGACGCCATCAAACGTATGTCGACATCGAGAGCGTGCGGTGACGATGGTATCACGATTGACATGTTGCGCATGACGTTCCCAGTCATAGGACCCAGCCTTCTAAATGTGATAAATGCGTCCCTTACATCGGGCAAACTGCCTCCAGAGTGGAAGGTCGCGACAGTGGTACCGTTACATAAGGCGGGCAGTGTGATGGACCCGACAAATTACCGGCCGGTGTCTATCCTGTCTGCTGTAGCAAAGGTGGCGGAGAGTGTAGTGTCTCAGCAGGTGATGTCGTACTTACTATCGCATTCTATACTGAGTGATGCACAGCATGGGTTCAGACCCGGGCGTTCTACGGAGTCGGCAGTGTTGGATGCGGTCGGATAGTTGATGGGCGCCATGGACAGCGGTCTAGTCGGCTGTCTTACGACAGTTGACATGTCCAAGGCGTTCGACAGCGTCCGACATCCCCGGCTGCTAAGCAAGCTAGGCTGGTATGGCATAGATGGTCATTGGTTCGAGGATTGGTTGAGTGGACGTGTTCAGAAGGTCAGGGGAGGGCAAAATACTTTTCCGATCACTCACGGAGTGGTACAGGGGTCATTACTGGGGCCAATTTTATTTTTACTTTTTACCAATGACTTAGTATCTTACTTTGATTCGAAAATTGTAATGTACGCAGACGACGTTCAATTTCTTCACAGAGACACCTCGGACAACATTTTGCAGCTCCAAACTCAGGTTCAATCTACAATGGAAAAGGCTCAGCGGTGATTCATTGAGAATAGTCTAAAAATTAATCCAGTCAAAACTGATCTTGCCTTGATAAAGCATAGACAGAGGCGTGCTCTATTAAATTTTGAAGTTCAGTTTGGTGAGGCCAAAATCAAGCCCTCTACTAACATTAAGATTTTAGGGGTGGTCGTAGACGGTGGTCTCACTTTTGATGATCACGTTTCATTAGTAATACGTCGCAGTTATGCAACTCTTGGGGGGTTGTCCAAACTCGCAAAACGGCTACCAAAAGAAGTGAAGAAATTGATAGTCGAGACGCTTGTGTTTCCACACTTGTCATACTGTTTATCTGCTTGGGCTGGATGTGGCAAGACGCAGCGACGTCGCGTTCAAAAAGTGATTAACGATTGGGCACAGGTCGTATTTAGTGTTCGTAGATCGACACATGTGACACAGCTGTTAAACGAGCTAAAATGGCCAAGTGTCGACCAACTTATCAGCGAATGTGACCTGTCGAGAATGCACTTCCTTCTGAACTCTCCCCACGCACCAGTCAGCCTGTGCGAGAGTTTTGTATATCGCGGGGAGATTTCTGTAAGGGATACTCGAACTGTGCAGGCAGGCGCGTTGCAGTTACCCCGGGTTCGCACCGAGCACGCGAGACGTTACTTTAACTACCGCGCAACCAAGCAGTGGAATTTGGCTCCTGCTCATGTTAAAGATACCCGCACAGCAGCGGGATGCCGGAAGTGTGCGAGAAATTGGATTTTAACCGATACAACAGCGTGAAATGTGTATATGTTCTTTTAGATTTAGGTTTTAGGAGCCTTTACAGCTTTCATCCTTGGCGAATGTATGTAGGTATATGTGTGTGTGTGTGTGTGTGTGTGTGTGCGTGTGTGTGTTTGTGTGTGTGTGTGTGTGTGTGTGTGTGTGTGTGTGTGTGTGTGTGCGTGTGCGCGTGCGCGTGCGCGTGCGCGTGCGCGTGCGCGTGCGCGTGCGCGTGCGCGTGGGCGTGGGCGTGCGCGTGGAGCCCTCCTGATCGAGACGATGACGTCCGCACAGAACGTCCGTCTGATGGGCGTGACCAAATTCAATGGAGCGAAGGTCGCCGTGGAAGCCCCGGCGCACCTAAACTCGGTGGAGGGTCTGGTGTGGTGCCCAGACGTGTCCGCCCTCTCGGAGGACCTCATCCTCCGAGAGCTCGCACACCAAGGGGTGTGCGAGGTCACGCGCCTCTCGCCCACCAAAAAGCGACCCGAGCAGCCCAACCCGCTGATTCGGCTCCGCTTTAGAGGCAGGGAGCTGCCTACCCACATCCACTGTGGGTACGTGGCCGCCCCAGTCAGAGAGTGGATCCCGCCCCCCCCCCCCCCCCGGCAGTGTCAGCAGTGCTGGCACTACGGCCACCTAAAGTGGACCTGCCGGGTGCGCACCGCCACCTGTGGACGGTGCGCAGGCGAGCACGGCACCGAAGGGTGCACGCGTGCAGCACGCTGCGCCGCGTGCGACCAGGCCCACCCGGCCTGGGACCGCCGGTGCAGAGCCTGGGGCCTCGCTCGCGAGGCTGAGCGCCTGAAGCGCATGGAAAGGAGCGACAGTCGGCGCCCACCGGACGCCCCGCTCTCCCCAGGTCTCGCCCCCGGCGCTTGGCCGCCCCTCCCCCCTCCCGGAACCTCCCCCCACCCAACCGGCCTCCCGCCAGACCCACCAACCGCCAGACCCCCCGACCGCCATGCCAGTTCCCAATGGCACCTCTGGCTGCCCTCGAGCGCGAGGCTGCCGCCGATCCACCGGCACCGCGCTCCCCCGCCCCAGCCGAGTCGAACATCGACTCAGGCCCCGCCTCCCCGGCCTCCGCAGCACCAGCGGAGTGCCGACTCTCGGAGGACTCCTCGGACGACTCTCTCATGAGAGCCGTCTCCCAGTCTATCGCCCGCAACCACGCCCCGCCCTCTCGCTCCAACTCTCCGCCCGCCCGCCCGCCCCGCCCGCCCCGCCCACTCCCCTCCCCCGCCCTCCCGCTCCAACTCCCCGCCCGCCCACTCCCCTCCCCGACTCTCGGAGAGTGACACCCAGTCAGATTCCTCGCGCTCCCACTCCTCGCCCTCCCGCCCGGCCGCCCGCCCCCGCAGGCATACTCGAGCGACCTCCAGGCAAGGCTTGGACAGTAAAAGTAAATCTAAATGAATAATCAACAGTCAGAATTTGTCCTCCAATGGAATGTTAGATCTTTAATATCCCATTGGGGGCAATTCAAACATTACGTCTTAAATAATAATCCGTTAGTAGCCGCTGTTCAGGAAACCCATTTTATTGACGCCGACTTTAATAATTATACCTTGAAAATCGCCGGCTATAGCCTTTACACAAATAACGTAAATGCATCACCTCGCCGAGGCGGCTCGGCTTTGCTTATTTCAAACCAACTTTTGCATCATCAAATCGACCTTCAAACAACCTTAGACGCAGTCGGCGTTAATATTAAAATCGCTCAGCTAGAAATAACTCTCATCTCAATTTATTTCCGTCCTACGGAGGACATAGACATTGATTCTTTTTCCCAGCTTATTACAAATATTAACACCCCATGTCTGATTATGGGCGATTTCAACGCGCATAGTCGGGCGTGGGGCTGCCTTCGGAACTCTTTCCGAGGCCAAATTATGCTGGACCTACTGGACCGGCATAATTTGGTCTTCCTTAACGACCAATCACCCACACACGTACACCACTCAGGAGGCGAGGTGACTTACAGCGCCATCGATCTCGCCTTCGCCACACCACGCATCGCGACTCTTTTTACATTTAACGCACAAACAGACCCTCTTTTTAGCGATCATTTCCCAATTCACTTAGAACTCCAAGTCCCTTCCGGACAGACAAATTTTTACTCTCTGCCTAGATGGAACCTTCGCAAAGCCGACTGGTCCTCCTTTCAAAAACACATTGACACTAGTCACCCCGCAGACTCCCAGACCGACATTAACACATTTTTAAACACTATTCTCGCATCAGCACACCAGCACATTCCACACACACGCACACACACACAACACCGCCCGAGGCAGCGTACTGCCCCGTGGTGGAACACAGAATGCCAAAGAGCTGTTGCCCTCCGGAAAAGAGCATTTCGAAAATTAAAATCTTGTATAACTGCAGAAAACGAACACGAAGTACGGAAAACCCGCTCTTTGGCTAAAACAATCATTGACAAAGCAAAAAAAGAATCTTGGCAGGAATTCTCATCTACCTTTAATCGATTTACCTCCCTCTCAAAAATTTGGACATTAATCAAATCGTTTTCAAATAAAAGACCACCGGCATACAAAATCCCACACTTACAAATACACAACACATCTTACACGCTTCCCCTAGAGGTGGCAACACAATTTGCACAACACTACGCTAACATATCATCAGCACAACAATGTACACCAACTTTTGCTAACCAACTTAACGATCAATTTCAATCTATCAGCTTTGACTCTAATAACGTAGAAATATACAACTCTCTTTTTACCAACCCAGAGTTAACGTACGCTATAGGTAAATGTGGTAAAACTTCTGTAGGGCCAGATCAAATTGACTACTCCTTCTTTAAAAACTTGACAGAGACTGGTCTCACCAACTTACTAACAGCCTTCAATACCATGTGGTTTGACGGCACTTTCCCTGAATCTTGGCATAATAGTACGCTAATTCCTATAATTAAACCTCGCAAACCTAAATCTTCTCCCGCTAGCTATCGCCCTATTTCTCTAACTAGTTGTGCATGTAAACTATTCGAACGCATGGTTAATGGACGCATCAGGACATACATTGAATCAAATAATTTACTTACCCCACACCAAAGTGGTTTTCGACCTGGTCGTTCCACTGCGGACAATTTAGTTGGTCTTATCGACTCTGTCCAGCGCGGCTTTCGAGGGAGAGAGGTCACAATTGTCCTCTTTCTTGATTTGAGAGCTGCGTTTGACAGAGTCAACAAAACCGCACTTCTAGTAAAGGTCCATAAGGCCGGAATTCGAGGTCGACTCGCCAAATTCATCCAAAACTTTTTAGAAAATAGAACTTTTAATGTAAGGTGCGGCAACACATATTCTCCAAATCAAAATCAGGACCACGGTGTCCCACAGGGATCGGTCCTCTCCCCGACCCTATTTTTAATTATGATTAACGACATCTTCAGAAATATTAATAAGATCGACAAAGGTCTCAAATTTTCAATGTACGCTGATGACCTGGCGGTGTGGTTCTCGCACCCGAGTGTCGATCAAGCCAGCAAAATGTTACAACTAGTACTCATTGATATAAAGGTATGGTGCGACCAATGGGGTCTGGAAATTTCTCCAAGTAAATCTGCATCTCTAATTTTTTCAAAGAAACCTGCATATGTGGAACCCTACATTCCATTAAAATATAACAATCAAATTATCCCTTTTGTCAAATCATTCAAGTATCTGGGAATAACGCTAGACACACGTCTCTCGTTCATCCCACACTTCAATGATTTAGTGCAGAGATGTACGCGACGAATTAATATTATGAAGTCATTGGCTGGTCGAGAGTGGGGCGCAGATCGCGCCACTCTCCTCCAACTATATACTTCCCTGATACGCCCAGTACTGGATTATAACGCATTCTTATTTGATGACATATGTTCCAAACAAATTAAAAAATTGCAAACTGTCCAAAACGCTGCCTTGCGCATCGTGACTGGAGCCTGCCGCACCACCAACACCACAAACTTACACATCGACACTAACATTCCCACACTCTGCCGCCGACGCAAATACACACTACTTAGATTCTACGCCAGAGCAAGTTCACACCCCACACGCCCAACATTCCACATCTTAAATCACCCCGCACCCACTAGACGACAAACACTACTACAAAAACGACACCCGCTTATCAGCCACAGAATCAGACAAACACTCACACTATTCAACATCGCTCACCTCACCACAATGCCAACGCCACCACTCACACCTCACTGGCTCGACACAACACCAGACACACACCGCCTCTTCACACACAACAAAAACACAGTCACCGCGTCAGAAACACTCTCACTCTTCCACGAACACAAAGCACAACACAACACATACACATACATATACACAGACGGTTCACGGGGCGAAGGCCGAACCGGTGGTGCATTCTACACAAACACAGTTAGCAATAACTTTAGACTTCCCGACATAAATAGCGTAACACAGCGGAATTGTCAGCCATTTTATTAGCATTAATATATGTCAGAAAAGAAAAACTTAAGGAAGTAGTCATTTGCACAGACTCGTCCGCCTCGCTCACGGCCATTTCCTCGATTAGTGAATGTAGAAACCCAATAGTATTTAAAATCAGACAACTAATCAAGTATTTAAACAGTAAAAACAACAGTATTAAATTCCTCTGGATCCCAGGACACACCGGTATCCCGGGAAACGAGGAAGCCGACAGACTTGCGAAATTGAGCCTATAATTACCTTCAGTAAACCAACTTCCAAGTCCAGTATCAGACGTGTTAAATTATATTAATTCTCAACTTAGCATACTGCGCCAGAGCGAGTGGGACGCCGCTCCGCATTTTCATCTTTATCCAATTAAGCCAAAAGTCCAACATTTTATATCTAGTCATCAGAATTGTAGAGAGAAGGAGGTAATTTTGGCGCGCCTCCGTCTCGGTCATACAAAAATTACTCATTATTATATTATGGAGAATCTCCCGCCACCAAATTGCCAACATTGCCCAGGTTATCCGCGCTACACAATCAAGCACTTACTTATTACTTGCCCAGTACACAACGATAAACGACAGAACATTATTAATTACACACAACAAAATGGCATCACATTAAATCTTCAAACACTGTTAGGTGATAGTTATCCTGAATTGATAGGTCTCCTCTTAGATTATCTCTACCAAACACGTTTAGCTAATCAAATATAACAGGGGTTTTTGGCCTTGCGCATTTTTGGCCCACCGCGCAGGTTTTTTCCCCTTTGCCTTAGACGCTGGGTTTTTTATTATTCAGGACTTTTCGCCCAGCTAAATACACCCCACAACCAGGTCTCGCCGAGGCGCCGGAGCCAGGAAGACTGGCAACAGTCTCCCGTTGTGGCAATGACGGCACCGCCACGGCTCCATCAACACTGACACTGTACAAGTGTATTGTAATAAAAATATGTATGCATGTGTGTCTCGTGTTTGACTTATTTTTGACTTTGAACGAAATACTTAACGTAAAGCTAGATATTATTTTTGACCTTGAACGAAATACTTAACGTAATGCTAGATATTATATTTGATCTTGAACGAAATACTTAACGTAATGTTAGATATTATATTTACTTTGAACAAATAATTTTTCCGGGTACAAATAAACCGGTTAACGTAATTAGTAACGTAAAATAGCTGCCCTAGTCCCTAGTTTGCTCCGGGTCATATAAACCGGTTAACGTAGTTTTTTGCCTGGCAAATTGCCAGAGGTCATTGCCCCTCCCCGGAAAATGGCTATAGGCCGTCCCGGGAAGAATAGGAAAAAAAGAAGAAAAAAAAGGCGTGGGCGTGGGCGTGGGCGTGGGCGTGGGCGTGGACCTCTCAACGACATCGGACCACTGACGACTTCCAGCCAGCCTTCACCAGCCCTCCACCGCTTCCGGGTGCGGGACCCTGTCCACGTGCTTGTGGCAGGGTCGTTAGACCCTTAGATAGGTAGCCCTTAGATATTTTTAAGTAGGTAACGTAATTTCCACAATTTGCAAGGTAGAGAACCCGCTTCATTCTTTAGATTAATTGCAGCTGGCAACACGTTCTGCCGTGTGTGCCACGTTAACGTAACTTAGGCTATTCATTGAACTTTCCCCTCCCTCCTCCGGTCATGGCGACCCCCCCGCCCCGCCGCCCCTACGACCCCCCTCCGGGGTTCCCCGGAGCGCGTCCGCGTTCCCCCCTGGACGGTCCCCCCGCCTGCCCGACCCGCCCACCATGCTGTGGTGGACCGGTGGCGACCATCTCCCCGACCCGACCCGGCCATATCGCCGTCGGACTGGGGCCCCCCGCCCGCCGCTCAGTCCCCCTCCCAGTCCCCCTCCCAGCCCCCCTCAGGGGCCCCGCCCGCCCCGTCCAGGGGCCCGGCCGTTGCCGGACTCCCATCCCCCCGACCCACCCCCCGCCCCTCCGCCCCTCCGTCCCCCGACCCCCCGACCCACCCACCCCCCCCCCGCCCCTCCGCCCCTCCGTCCCCCCCCCCCCCCCGACCCTCCGACCCCCCTCTGGGGTCCCCCCCGGTGCGCGACGTCGCACCTCCCCGGTCGGATCCACTCCCCGCTCCCCTCAGGGGCCTCCCAGGGTCCGACCCGGAGCACGGCTCCCCCCCGACCCCACCCCCCCGGACGGGCCCGCTTGCCTCCTTATGTGGCGAGCGGATGGCATTCCATTTAGGAATGTCAACCCGTTCCAGGTCCGGCGCTGGCTGGTCGCCATCTGTGGCGACGTAGCCAGCGCCAAACCCATTCGATCGGGAGCACTCCTGATCGAGACACTGACGTCCCAACAGAACGTCAGTGTCATGGGACGGACCACCTTCATCGGAAAAAGGGTCGCCGTGGAGGCCCCGGCGCACCTCAACTCCGTGGAGGGTCTGGCATGGTGCCCAGACGTGGCCGAGCTCTCGGAGGACGATCTCCTCCGGGAACTCGCACACCAAGGGGTGTGCGAGGTGACTCGCCTGTCGCCATCGAAGCGGCGACCCGATCAGCCCAACCCGCTGATTCGGCTCCGCTTCCGAGGCAAGGAGCTGCCGAGCCACATCCACTGTGGGTACGTGGCTGCCCCCGTCAGGGAGTGGATCCCCCCCCCCCCCCCGGCAGTGTCAGCAGTGCTGGCACTACGGCCACCTCAAGTGGACCTGCCGGGTGCGCACCGCCACCTGTGGTCGGTGCGCCGGCGAGCACGGCACCGAAGGGTGCACGCGCGCAGCACGCTGCGCCTCGTGCGACCAGGCCCACCCGGCCTGGGACCGCCGGTGTTTGGCCTGGAGTCTCGCTCGAGAGACAGAGCACTTGAAGCGCGGCGACAGTCGGCGCCCACCGGACGCCCCGCCCTCCACCTCTCTCAGCCCAGGTCTCGCCCCCGGCGCTTGGCCGCCCCTCCCACCTCCCGGAACCTCCCCCCCCACCCCACCGGCCTCCCGCCAGACCCCCAACCGACAGACCCCCCGACCACCACCCCAGCTCCCCGAGGCATCTCTGTCGGACCTCGAAGGCGCCGTTGCCGCTGATCCACCGGCACCGCGCTCCCCAGCCCAACCAGCCGAGTCAAACACCGACTCAGGCCCCGCCTCCCCGGCCTCCCCAGCACCAGCGGAGAGCCGATTCTCGGAGGACCTCCCCTCGGACGACTCTCTCATGAGAGCCATCTCCCGGAAAGTCGCCCGCAACCCCGCCCAGTCCCCGCCCTCCCGCCCCAGCTCCCCGTCCGCCCGCCCCAGCTCCCCGCCCGCCCGCCTCTCCCCGCCATCCCTCCCCTCCCCCCACCCTCCTTCCCAGCTCCCTCGTAGCCCCTCCCCCCCCCCCCCCCAGCCCCCCTGAAAGTAACCGCTACCGCCGCAATTTGAGACGGTTGAACAAGAAACAATAAATCACCTCCAACAAATACTTCATTAAGTTATTTCTGACTAACTGTTAAATCGTGCTGCTGCTGACGTGGGAGTTGTGTGTTGGCTGCCGGTGTCTTGTCGCGGGGGCCCCCTGCTGGATTGGTAGCGCGGCGAATGGTTATGGCTTGGCTGTTCGTTGCGTGGCTGATTTGGCGGGGGATTTCTGCGATGGGACGCCGATGGTTGATGTGCGGTTTTGCGTTGGCGGCGGCATGATTCCCTGCCAAACCAGTCAGAAATAACTTCCTGACTAACTGTTAAATCAGGTTACTGCTGACGCGGGAGTTGCGGGTTGGCTGCCTGTGTCTTGTTGCGGGGGTCCCCTGCTGGATCTCGGCCGCGCGGCGAATGGCCGGTGCTGTTCGTGACGTGGCTGATTTGGCGGGGGATTTCTGCGATGGGACGCCGATGGCTGATGTGCGATTTTGCGTTGGCGGCGGCATGATTCCCTGCCAAACCAGATCACACGCCGATGCTGCGCCGCGGTGCGGTGGCTGCTGCGCTGCGGTGCAGTGTCCGCTGCGCTGCGGTGCAGCATGTTAAATTATGTTAAAATCACGCTGCTGCCGACGTGGGGTTACGTGTTGGCTGCCGGTGTCTTGTTACGGGGGCCCCCTGCTGGATCTCGGCCGCGCGGCGAAATTCGTTGCGTGGCTGATTTGGCGGGGGATTTCTGCGATGGGACGCCGATGGTAGATGTGCGGTCTTGCGTTGGCGGCGGCATGATTCCCTGCCAAATCAGTCGCGCAACGAAAGGTTCCATTGGAATTCGTTGTTCATCTCTTAACGTAATGCTCCTCCCAACCCTCCTCTCCCCTCTGCTCCGCTCTTGCCAAAGCCGAGTAGTTGAACACCCGCCCCTGATAACATATGCGGATGCTGCGCTGCGGTGTGGTGGCCGCTGCGCTGCGGTGCGGTGCTCACTCCACTGCGCTGCGGTGTGGTGTCCGCTGCGCTGCGGTGCAGTATACTAAATTATGTTGCTGCCGACGTGGGGTTGCGGGTCAGCTGCCGGTGTGTTGTTGCGGGGGCCCCCTGCTGGATCTCGGCCGCGCGGCGAATGGTTTAGTGCTTTGGCTGTTCGTGACGTGGCTGATTTGGCGGGGATTTCTGCGATGGGACGCCGATGGCTGATGTGCGATTTTGCGTTGGCGGTGGCATGATTCCCTGCCAAACCAGATTACACGCCGATGCTGCGCCGCGGTGCGGTGGCTGCTGCGCTGCGGTGCAGTGTCCACTGCGCTGCGGTGCAGTATCCACCCTGTCAATCTTTTTTACACTGTAAGGTGATAGTTATCTTGTATTGATAGGTCCCCTCTTAGATTATCTCTACCAAACACGTTTAGCTAAACAAATATAACAGGGGTTTTTTGCCTTGCGCATTTTTGGCCCACCGCGCAGGTTTTTCCCCTTTGCTATAGACGCTGGTTTTTTGTATTATTCAGGACTTTTCGCCCAGCTAAACACACCCCACAACCAGGTCTCGCCGAGGCGCCGGAGCTAGGGAGACTGGCAACAGTCTCCCGCTGTTGCAATGACGGCACCCCACGGCTCCACCAACACTGACACTGTTCAAGTGTATGTAATAAAAATATGTATGTATTTGTGTCTCGTGTTTTACTTATTTTTGACCTTGAACGAAATACTTAACGTAATGTTAGATATTATATTTACTTTGAACAAATAATTTTTCCGGGTACAAATAAACCGGTTAACGTAACTAGTAACGTAAAATAGCTGCCCTAGTCCCTAGTTTGCTCCGGGTCACATAAACCGGATAACGTAACTCTTTTCCTGGCAAATTGCCAGATGTCACTCCCCACCCGGAATATGGCTATAGGCCGGTCCGGGAAAAAAGAAAAGAAAAAAAGGCGTGGGCGTGGGCGTGGGCGTGGGCGTGGGTATGTGTGTGTGTGTGTGTGTGTGTGTGTGTGTGTGTGTGTGTGTGTGTGTGTGTGTGTGTGTGTGTGTGTGTTTCAGGGCCGTATGTTTCAGTGCTGTCCTATGTGTGTGTTTCAGGGCCGTATGTTTCAGTGCTGT
Source organism: Chirona hameri (assembly GCA_036785665.1). Taxonomy (NCBI): domain Eukaryota; kingdom Metazoa; phylum Arthropoda; class Thecostraca; order Balanomorpha; family Balanidae; genus Chirona; species Chirona hameri. The sequence continues at coordinate 29,723 of JAXIVJ010007183.1, read as the reverse complement.
CCTATGTGTGTGTGTTTCAGGGCCGTATGTTTCAGTGCTGTCCTATGTGTGTGTGTGTGTTTCAGGGCCGTATGTTTCAGTGCTGTCCTATGTGTGTGTCTTTCAGGGCCGCATAATGACTGATCTGATGTATCGCGCTGTGGCCGGGACTCTGATCATGTTCGGAGCCGCCCTGCTGCTCATGCTCATCATTCAGCCAGAACACAACCGCGTCGACACGTGAGAGGGGGCTGTATACCACAATACAGATTGAACATTTGTTTGAGTTGATAAATACTGGCTCTTCATCACACGGAGGGCCATCTTTCACCATCCACTGACAGAAGCACCAACGACGGAATTATATCGAAATAATCCAATGTTAATATCGTCCAATGTCACCAGCATCGTCAGGTTGTCCGTGAGCAGTCCCAGCTGGATTTCAGCGTTAGCGCACGTCGTTCCCAGTCGTCCCCTGCACGTCGCACCCTATCGCGTCCATCGGCTCGGCGGTTCGTCCCCTGCCCGGCGCACCATATCGCGTCCATCGGCTCGGCTATAGCTGTCGCGGGGGCCAAGTTAGCGTCCCAGACCTCGCAGCATGTCTGTTAGAGATGCAAAAATTCCCCAAAAAAAAACAGGAACCGGCCCTGCACCGCCACCGCTCATACATGAGTTGGGACCGGCATCAAGGCCGTCCACATGTGGCAGCACCCGCCAGGCCCGGCACGCGGCAGCTAGGAATCTGCATGTATACTTCATTCTACACTTAAAATATTTTAGCAGGAATATTTATAGTTTGCAATGTGCATTTTTCACCATTTTAACACACACCACATTGAAACACCAATGGATAATGGATATATATGGACCATGGAGTAAAAAAATCCCACACAAGTCAGAACTTGAGATAAAAAATCAACAACAGACTAACAGGGAAGTCGAACAGGTCAAGGTGAGTAGACTTCTTTCATCTTTGGTGGTTTGCAAAAATAAAAAACAAAAATAAGACGCATGATAGATATATAGATCATGAAAGTCCAAACGAGCAGCTTAAAAGTATGTAATAAGTATGCATTCATCACTCAACATCACACAATGCAATGTTTGGGTTGTAATTGTAATAGCTTCTACAAACAATGTTGAGGTACTACAACCTACTTACTTATTTGATCAATGTTAACATGGACTAGTAAATAATAAATATACTTCACAGGATAATGGGGAAAAGGCAAGTTTTCCTGGACATTTAAGTATCAGTATGACAAACGTACTAAAAACATTGGGAGTGACAATCATATCTTGAATGATAAAAGTAAAATAATCAACCTGTTTTAAATTACAGAGTATCCTCGGTTTTCTCACTATCCAAGCCAAGATATCTATAACTAACATCCAAGGCAGTCACACACAGAGCCACTCTTATACGGCCTTGTCACATATTTATACAGCCTTGGGCAGTGGGCACAGATAAACAAAGCTTGAGCTACTTCACTGCCAAGGTCAAGGCCGTACAACTGCCTTGGTACAACTTCACACGTCCGTCAAGCTAGCAGCAGATTCATATTCGCGAATCTGCTGCTGCCAGACAGACATTCGCCGGGCTCGAAATCGCATCTTAGACGCGAGCAGCAGATTCAGATATTCGCCGGGCTCGAATATACTGCTACCAGCAGCAGATTCGGCGAATGTCTGTCAGCTGGCAGCATATTCGTGAACAACTTCCGCGGCATTTTTCGCGCATCATCTGAACGCCAGCAGCAGATTCGCAACGTGATGTGTTTGAGTTGAGTTGTTTCTGTGAGAGATGGGTACCTTCTAGGTAAGTAGGTATTGATCAACGTATTACTGACTTGAAGCAGTCAGTGAGTGGCACCTCTAACCTCCTCCTACTTACCTAGAAGGTACCCATCTTTCACCGAACAACTTAACTCAAACACATCACGTTGCGAATCTGCTGCTGGCGTTCAGATGATGCGCGAAAAATGCCGCGGAAGTTGTTCACGAATATGCTGCCAGCTGACAGACATTCGCCGAATCTGCTGCTGGTAGCAGTATATTCGAGCCCGGCGAATATCTGAATCTGCTGCTCGCGTCTAAGATGCGCCAAAAAGGCCGCGGAAGTTGTTCACGAATATGCTGCCAGCTGACAGACATTCGCCGAATCTGCTGCCAGTAGCAGTATATTCGAGCCCGGCGAATGTCTGTCTGGCAGCAGCAGATTCGCGAATATGAAGCTGCTGCTAGCTTGACGGACGTCAACTTCACTGGTGTGTGTAATGGCGGCTGAAGTATTTGACAATTGTGAAGCGTTGAGCTCAAAACGGCGCAGACAATTAATCCCGTCACCGAAATTACTAACTTTATCACCATAAATAACTTAAAATCACCAAAATGAAAATGTCAACATATTGCGGATTCGGCAGATGGACTTCTCTAAAAATATTTAAACTTCAACTGACACCAAGGGTTAAGATTTGATACTACAGCTTATTTTCGAATACGAACATGAACAATTGTCTTCACACAATGCGACAATTCTGAGGCGTCGCGATTCTGAGGTGTGAAGTTGTGAATATCTGTCAAAGTGACACATTTGCGAATATCGATCTACTGCTTAATTGACACACGTGATTCTTTTACGATCCAGTCCTGGCGAATTCGTCGCAAATGTGACTCATCAAAACACATTGTTTGGAAATTGGGTTTGAATGTGTTGTTGGAGTGTGTCACATGTAATTATGCAAGGTCATATATAAATTATGGAGCTATTGTGATAAGAAGTTGAAGTGGAACTAGACAGGTTTGCATTCTGGGATAGGTCTTGGCCACTTAAGATTTCTTTCCAAAATGTTTTTTGTTTGTGTTTTGCAGTCTTTCCACCTTTGTAATTGTGATTGCATAAAATACAATATTTGTTCACTACCAAAACTACAAATGATATGTCTTGAATATGTCCTTTCTCATGTGGAACTAAATAGTAAATATGTATCAATAAATATTCTCAGTAATATGTATTTACAATAGTATTAACAATAATTATTATCATATACATGGGTGGTTTTGTTCCATGGTACTTATTTGTTATACAAAATAATTTGGGGTGACCTGGGGCAATGGGATGACTAAATATAATATTGTATGCCACCCCACCTAGTTACTAGTGATGACAGTGGAATATGATTTGGGGTAGTTGTTTCTGTTTGACTGCACTTGACTCTCGCACTGCTGCAGTGACTGAGCTGATGAATTGATCATGAATTGACCCTGTAGTTTGATTTATTAAGTTTCACTGGTGTGTCCACACCTTGCTAGGTCGTACTAGTTATCACTTTTAATTTGTAAACTGTGACATTGTTATGTGTTATGCTGGTGTTTTACTGTTGTATATTTTGTTTTCTCAATTTATCATGATCTTTAAGCATGTATGTTCTGACTTCTGCCAATATTTATTTCTATTTAATTAGTTTTTTTTTAATTGATAACTTGTGCTGAGCCCGGCATGAGACCGGCAAGCCTGAGTTCAGACACAGCTTCAGGCACGCCGGGCCTGAATTTGGGCCCAGCGCCGGTTCCGTGGTCCTGAAATTTGCGTCTCTAATGTCTGTATGTCTGTCTGTGCGGCGTGTCTGTATGTCTGTCTGTGCGGCGTGTCTGTATGTCTGTATGTGTGGTGTGTCTGTATGTCTGCCTGTGCGGCGTGTCTGTATGTCTGTATGTGCAGTGTGTCTGTATCTCTGTCTGTTCGGCGTGTCTGTATGTGCGGCGTGTCTGTATGTCTGTCTGTGCGGCGTTTCTGTATGTCTGTCTGTGCGGTGTGTCTGTATGTCTGTCTGTGCGGCGTGTCTGTATGTCTGTATGTGCGGTGTGTCTGTATGTCTGTCTGTTCGGCGTGTCTGTATGTGCGGCGTGTCTGTATGTCTGTATGTGCGGCGTGTCTGTATGTCTGTCTGTGCGGCGTGTCTGTATGTCTGTCTGTGCGGCGTGTCTGTATGTCTGTCTGTGCGGTGTGTCTGTATGTCTGTCTGTGCGGCGTGTCTGTATGTCTGTATGTGCGGTGTGTCTGTATGTCTGTCTGTTCGGCGTGTCTGTATGTGCGGCGTGTCTGTATGTCTGTATGTGCGGCGTGTCTGTATGTCTGTCTGTGCGGCGTGTCTGTATGTCTGTCTGTGCGGCGTGTCTGTATGTCTGTCTGTGCGGCGTGTCTGTATGTCTGTCTGTGCGGTGTGTCTGTATGTCTGTCTGTGCGGCGTGTCTGTATGTGCGGTGTGTCTGTATGTCTGTCTGTTCGGCGTGTCTGTATGTGCGGCGTGTCTATATGTGCGGCCCATTCTTGACTAAATCTACAAAGTTTACATCAGACCATATTTTGACTATTGCGACGCCATCTATGACGGCCTTATCACAATACAAGACGCAACTAGGCTAGAAACACTACAAAGCAGAGCTGCGAGACTTGTCACTGGAGGACTCTATAGAACTCATATCGACAAACTACCGGCAGAAGTGGATGGGACAGACTGACGAGACGACGCATACACAGATTAACATTGTACCATAAACTGAACAATCCAGGACAACATTCACCACAACACATTAGAGACATCCTACCAAACACGCGCGCCCAAGACACCAACAGAGAACTCAGAAACGCCAGCACGCACACAACAGCAACCAGCCACACATCATCATACCACAAGTAATTTTTTCCAACAACAGGCAAGCAATGGATTGAACTACACAACACTACAAGACAACTCACACACTTGGACTTAAAAAAAACAGCTTTGCGAGCAGCTGGGCGTGCCCGATCCACCCGATTACTATTCAGTGGGACCAAAAATGGGAAATATTTTGCATTCAAGACTTAGAATGAATATGTCCCACCTAAATTCTAACTTATTTCACATTCAAAAATCGGTTTCGCCTGCGTGCCAGTGTGGACATCATACATAAAATACTAGTCATTACGTTCTTTCATGCCCACAATTTACAGAACAAAGAAGCTTACTGTTCAGCAATATTTTTCAATCCTTAACCCGCGCACTGCAGGGGGGGTGATTTCCGCTCCCCCTCAGGTGTTTCAAAGATAGCGAAAAAACAGTGGCGCGCAGCGCCGCCGGGTTTTCGCACACCTGTCAGGACATCAATTGCGCACACTTTGAAGAAAAAAAAACTCTGGTCATCTCAGGTCAGGTCACCAGACCAGGTCAAGTGACCCCACCTCCAAAAATGTTTGCAGTTGTGCCAAAGCCAGAGTTTTTCACCGATCAGTTTTAGACTAACAGGATGTCATGAGGGCATAAGTACTTACAATTCGTTAATCTCGGAATTTTGATATCGGTGACCTAAGGTCAGGTCAATTTCGTAACCTCCTCATAATAAGTCAATGGGGAAATATACAAATGCTAAGGATATGCATGATATTAGTCCAATTACTTCCGGATCATGTTATTATAGGATATTCTTGATGATCCAAGTGTAAGTTTGGTTCAGTAACCCTTATTGGGTCATTTGAGGTCATGCGAGGTCACCATCACTTTGTTGTCAATAACTCCCGACATAATGAAGATAGAGGAGTGAAACAGACAATAATGTGTTTTTCTCGTCGAGACACGTCTTCCCATATGCAACATGCCCTACTTGGGTCACCACTTGACCTTGACCTGAGGTCAATTTTTTAAGTTAATTTAATAAGCTACCCATGTACATCATTCAAAGCGCATTGCGAAGATAAACACAATGGCGTAAACAGCTTTCCGTTATCTTTATTACATAAAAAGTGAATAGTGAAAAACGATTTAGCAAAAAACGTATTTTTCCCCTTTTTTGACCTCTGGAGCCTCAAATATTGACCTGAGATCAAATTTGAGGTCACCTTAGCGGTTGCAAATGTCACTGGCTGGCGTTTGCTTTTTTCGGTTTGTTTCTAACTAGCATCGTTTCTGAGATATATGGGAATTTCTGGAGCGATGTCCTAAAACAGAAAAACTGGAAAATTTTACCTTTGATGACCTCTGGTGACCTCAATTTTGACCTGACCTAAAAGAATACTGAAGTACTTTCGATAGAACATGTATCAAGCTGTCAAATTCCGTTTTTCGCTTCTCGCTACGTAGCGTAGTTTTTTAGATCTCAGGGGGGGCGGAAATCACCCCCCCCCCCCCTGCAGTTCGTGTTCGGCGCAAAGCCAATTTATGTAATTCCATTCAGCGGCCCAAAATTAACCAGAAAAAGAGTTCAAAAATTTCGATAAATGTTGCAATGTTGGAGAAAAAAATGAAGAAAAACGTAGTAGAAGCGAAAACCCGTTACATGTCCATCAGCAGATCACCGCCTACCTTCATCACCACTGTGTATTCAGTTCGGACCAGCACGGTTTTATGCCGCGCCACTCAACCACCACTGCTCTTTTATATATGACCGACCAGATCCTCCAGGGTATGGACCAATCAGAAATATCTCTTTTAACGTTGAATTGACCTCAGTCGCTGCTTTGATATCGTGGGCCACGCGACACTGCTGAACAGCCTTGAGCAGCTTCAGAGTTCAACAGGTTGGATCAAGAGCTACCTGGCAGGTCACACACAGCGCTTGCGGGTGGGTGACAATCTCTCCGAGACCCTTTCCATTGACATCTGCACATATTAGGACAGCTGGTTGGGGCCACTGCTATTCAACGTCATCAGCAACAACATCAGCTGCTACATCCAGGGATGTGGGTGCTTGTGTGTGCTTGTTCACATCCAGGTGTGTTGTACCCATTTGTCACCTCAGGTTCGAGCCATGTTTCAGAAATCATAATGACGTCCATTTCAATATTTTTCTTATGGATTAAAGTTACAATGTCATCATGATTCTTGTTTTGTGACTGTGCATTCAGGTGGAGAAAGGAAAGCTGTTTGTTTTTTCATTTATGCACGCATTGTGATGTTGTCATCAGGGGGTGGTAAAAGTGCTTTGTGTGGCCCCGACCAAAAGTGGCACATACAAAATGACCCCAGCACAGCTGGGGTCATTTTTTTACTTCACATGAATACCCTAACACCTGGCTGCATGCTCACATCATCCCTATATGTTAACCAGCGCCGTGCCGGGGGGGGGGGGGGTACACACCCCCTCAGGTTTGTCGCGGATAGCGAAAAAACGGCGAAGCGCAGCGCCGCTATTTTTGGCACAGCTGTTTGTGCATCAATTGTCCACATTATGTGAAAAGAAAATTATCAAGTCATCTTAGGTCAGGTCACCAGACCAGGTCATGTGACCCCACCTTCCACAAAAAAAAACTTGTGGTCGCACCACAGTCACAGTTTTGAGATGATCGGTTTTACACTTACAGGTTTCATAAGGTCACATATATCTACAATTCGTTTATCTTGGATTTGAATATCAGCGACCTAAGGTCAGTTTAAAGGGACACTCCCACCTTAACATTAGTTTTGAGTTGATATAGCCATGTTGTTGGATTTGCATTGCAATTAAGTAGGGTAGCAGTTAAAACAACCACATAGGTCTAATAAAAAAGAAATTCGAGCTTGGTCTTGACAATTGTAACGAATAAACCCCACGTGTATTTGAATAGGGATCTAAAGCCGATGACGTCACCTCTCTTTACCAAATGGTGATGATAGTCGACTTGTTTTAATGTTAGACTTGGAAATATTTGCGTGTTTCAAATGGTTTGGTAATTGGTTTGTTTTGTATTAAAAGCGCCAGAATTGCCTCGAAATCATTGTGCCATATTTTGGCAGCGTAAAAGATTTCTGTATAGCTCTCTAGAGCTCAATATGACGTCATCAACCCAAATATTAAAACTTAACTTTTTATTAAATTGAGCACTGTTTGCGAGAAACAAATGTCATAATCGTGTTTGCCAGAAATTACTTCATATTTTGCACCACAAGCAGCGTACATTTTACAACTTTTGGGAAGGTGGGAGTGTCCCTTTAATTTCGTGACCTCCCCATTATAAGTCTAAGGGGAAATATTCAAATGCTTTCTTCTTCTAAGGAGACGCAAGATAGCAGTCTAATTCCTTCTTGATCATGTTATTATATACAATTATTGATGACCTAAGTGCCATTTTTGTTCAGTGACCCCTACAGGGTCAGCCGAGGTCATCTGACGTCACCAACAGTTGTATGTTAATAACTCTGGACATAATGATGATACAAAAGTGACACCGACACCAATGTGTTTATCTCGTCACGGCACGTCTTCCCATATGCAACATGACCTACTTGGGTCACCACCACTTGACCTTGACCTGATGTCACATTTATAAGTTGACCTGAACTGGTCAACACGCATATGAGGCGAAGCGTTTTGACGAGACCAGCACGATGGCGTCAAAATTATTGCCTTGTCGTTATTAGGTAAAAATCAATTCGTGATAAACATTTTTTTGAATAGCCTTTTTGACATTTGATGAGCTCTAGAGCCTAATTTTTTTACCTGAACTCAAATAAAAGGGCAGTTTAGCGATTGCATTTTTCAAGAGCTTACCATTGCTTTTTTCCTCAAGTTTGTGTACCTCTGGTGACCTGTCAGGTCAGAGCCCAGGACAGTGAAATCCACTGTCCTGACAGTGCACCTCCATTGAAAATGCACTAGCACCCCGGCCCGCCCCCGGGGGAATCGACTGTCCGGATTTCCCGCGCCGTGCCGGGGTGGGGCGTTTAGACGACCCCTTTAAGGTTTTTTCGAGGATAGCAAAACAACGGCTGCGCGCAGCGCCGCCGTTTTTGGCACAGCTGTTAAGACATCAATTGCCCACATATTATAAAATTATTGACCACGGGTCATCTCAGGTCAGGTCACCAGGCCAGGTCACGTGACCCCACCTCCAAAAAAAGTGTGCGGTCGTACCACAGCCACAGTTCTTGGCCGATTGATTTGGTATTACAAGATTGCATAAGGGTAATAGTACCTACAATTCGTTTATTTCGGATTTGTTTTATATTGGTGACCCAAGGTCGGGTCAATTTCGTGCCCTCCCCATTATAAGTCAATGGGGAAATATTCAAATGCTTCCTATTCTGAGGATACGAATGATATCATCCCAATTCCTTCTGGATCATGTTATTATAGGCCATTCTTGAAGACCCAGGTGCATTTTTGGTTCAGTGACCCCACGTGTTGAATATATCGTGCGGATTTTTTTCCGTCGGATTTTTTAAATGTAATGTATTGTTATTGTCAATCAAGAGCTGAAACGCAACTGCTAATAAAAAGTAAATGTACATGAGAGTTCGCCATGGGCTGGGCCTGGATCGGGCCTCAACTTTAAGGAAATCACTGGGCTCTGGATGGGCCTGGGCCTGGCAAATTTGAAGTAATGCGCGCGTCGCACAAGCTCAGGTCAGAGCTCAAAAATATTTTAACCAGCAGTTCACTTACACAGCAACACACTTGCTGTGGCTGTGTTTTTTTTTGTTAGCATAGTTGGTTCATTGTTTCACATTTATAGTATACAAGTAAATATGCTAGGATAGTTATTACAATTTTTGTGAAAATAATTATATGCTTAATCTGAACGGGCCGGACCGGGCCTGGGCCTCAATATTATGAATTTGACCGGGCCTGGTCCGGGCCTGGGCTTGGTGTTCATGGGCCTGGGCCGGGCCGGGCTGGGGGTTGGTGGTCCCGTGACGAACACTGATGTACATATATACTGATGTGATGAATATGATGATTAAGTGAATAATACAGCTGAAGTGGTCAGTATCAGTATTTCTGAAGTAAGTGGTCAAGACGATCAGTATGTCTAAGGACATGATCGCTTAGTAAATTTTAACAGAAATGACATAGTAATGATTTTTGCTGGCATTTTGACCCCCGAGTACTTCATGAGAAGGAGCGTTTTGTCCCCGACCTTATCCATAAGGACAGAACACTTGACCACCCCTGGTCACTTGTCATAGCTGTACAGCCATAAGCTAGAGTTTGCAATTCTGGTTGAAGTAAGTGGGGACAGTCATTTGGTGTCAGTCTCGGAGTTGTTGCCTCATTAATGACACAGTAAGCTCCTTGAGCAATGGTTTATATTTAAGTGAACTTTAAAACTCAACGGAAAGATAGAAATAAATAAAAAATAGAATACGATAGCTTTCAAGATAAGTCGATGAACAAAACTACCTAAGCTAGTCATAATTCATGTGGTCTAAAGTTTAGGCATGTTAACTCAACTAGAGGGTACAGGACGTGACCTGCTGGCTAGAACTGGATCGGATAGCACGAGACTATTGTGAGCGGTGAGTTGTGGATGGATGTGCCTGGTGATGACCCTGACGTTGTTGGTGTTGTCGACGTGCTGGCACCTGTGTCCATAGAGCCCTTCATGTGACACATTTTCAGCCCCTATCCCGTTCCAGCCCATTCAGCCAGAACCAAACCCGTTCCAATCCGAATACATTATTGATGGGGCTCCCATTCCCACCCGTTTCAGCATATTTAACTTTTTGTGGTGCTAAAAAATGATATGGTCTGTCCCATACCCGAACCAACCCGCTAATTTCCCAAAAGTTTGCCCCATTCCCACCCATTCCCGTCCCGTTCCCATTCCCATACGGGATTCCCACTACATGAAGGGCTCTATCCATGGCTGATGGCCAGGGGTACGGTCCGGATGTTTATTTCCAGCGTACGGAGGGCGGAACTGATCGCAGATCCCTACTGATGTGAGCTCAACTTTCTTCCCATCACATAAGTCTGCGATCTGTCTGTCAAGGGACAAGATTGGCCCTTGCTGTCCCCCACTGGAATCTCGATAGGTTTGGTCTAACTGCTTTCAGATGTGCGAACAAATATCTTGCCCGACTGGGTGTAGTAGGATACCACTGGGGAGCGTCCATCCTGCTTCAGTTCCAAGATTGCGTTTACCGCGGATAATTATCCATCCCTTATTTCATGCTGAGGTGGAGACGGCCATACGCTGCTCCGGTCTGTGTAAGGGGCGACTGGCAAGACAGCCATACGCTGCACCGGTCTGACTGAGGGGCGAGACAGCAATACACTGTCCCAGTCCGGCTGAGGGGGGAGGGGGAGACGGCCATACGCTGCCCCGGTCTGGCTGAGGGCCGAGACGGCATACGCTGCAGGTCTGACTGAGGGGTGAGACAGCCATACGCTGCCCCCCGGTCCCAATGAGGGGGGGGGGGGGGGGGGGGGGTAAGACGGACATATGCTGCCCAGTGCCCCGGTCTGGCTGAGTGGTGAGACGGCCATACGCTGCCCCGGTCTGGCCGAGTGGTGAGACGGCCATACGCTACCCCGGTCTGGCTGAGGAGCGAGACGGACACACGCTGCCCCTGTCTGGCTGAGGGGCGAGAAATGACATTATGTTGGCTTAATGTTCAAGATATGCTTTAAAAAAACTTTAAAAGGCAAAATATTTCAAAAGCATAGACTTGCAACCTAACTACCTAACATACTTATCTAACGGCGATGACTTCAAATTGCCGCTCGTCAACACTCGTCAACACCCGTCAAAAGACCGCAAAACGCGCGAAAGCGTAGCTGCGGCGTCGGGGCTGGTCACGACTGGACCAGAGCACCAGTGACGTCATCGCTAATACTGAGCCGTCCGGCAGTCGATACATGGGGAATCCCGGGATCCCCCATGTATGAATGAATCCCCCTAGCATAAATTATAACCATGTTCAATAAGACGTGGTGTGCTGTGTACGATAAGCTTGACCAATCACCGTTGAGCTCGCTAGAGACAGCTCATCGCTGATTGGTCAATCTTACTGTACACACCGTGCGAATGCTAGTCTGAACACCACTATTTTCATGCGGGTCAAAAACTGCGGGGCGGACGGCAGTTGCCAAGGCCCCCAAGTTTGGCGAAATAGAGGCAAGTTTTTAGGCTATAATGCTGTGACGTCATCAGTAACTCTGGTATAAACCTCCCATCTGGTATAAACCTTTGGCGGTTCGTTCGAAAATCTGCTCTAGAGCCGTTGAGGTAGAGTATTGAGAAAAACGAGCATTGGATCATATGATTTCTATATCCAAGCTACAATTCTGCTATCTCAGTTCAAAACCCCATGTCAAGGTCGACACTTCCCTTTAACCCGCGCAGTGCAGGGGCTTTGCGCCGAACACGAACTGCAGGGGAGGGGTTGGCCCGATCTGATGTGTGACGTCTAAATGGAAAGCATTTGCCAATTATTTGTCGTTGCCAGCAATAATTTGCAAATGCAATGCAATTTGGCCAGACAACCATGCAAAGCTACAGGAAGATGAATGTTAGCATTGAATTCCTGGCACATTTTTCTATAGAGAACGAGGGTACGTTTGTTTACAAATTGTGCGTTGTTCATTCAATAACCACAAATGATCAAGGGAGTAGGCGTTTTCCGACATTTAACGTTAAATAGGACCAATAATTACCGAGCGGGCGCAAATGGCCTGTGAGATTTCTCGTCAACTTGCTAGACAAATGTACATTTGACCCGGCCCGACCCGGCCATACAGACGCTTTTCAGAAGCTAATAACTTTGTAACCACTGCTCCGATTGAAATTGGGTTTTCACCACTGGATAAGACTATCAAATCAATTGTGATTTTGTTATAGTGAGTTCTGATAAGAGTAGTACCACAGCGCGTGGCACCCGCAGACCGCGAAATGAACCAAAATCATTGTTGATCAAAAATGGCTTGATTTATCTAAGCATTCGTTTTTTGTATACGCTGAAGCATGCAGCGCTCAGGACTCACTCCCTTTTGGCGGATTCGAGAAAGGAGATCATGTACAATTTAATCAAACTTAATTTTTATGTTGGCATGCATGGAGGCCTGGCAATTTGTATGGAGGACTAAATGGACCAAAAGGACTATGTGTTACTACCACGTGTGCTCCCGTACCGTTTCATATTTCAAACCTGTTTTAGCTTTACCAGTACGCGCCCGCTCGGTCATCGCCCAAAAAAGGCATTTTACTGGTTATTTATATAATACAAAAAGGCGGACCAACCGCAACAGTTACAAAGTACCAGAATTTGCAAACTTATGCCTGAACAATGGTACTATCTGGCATGGGGGTACGTATGTCACATTTCCTGAAGAATACGTTGTAAACATGATTATATTACGAATTTAGCCCGTTGTCTCTATGGTGGCCTTACGCTTCCAGCCGCCCGGGAGTGGCAAATGAGCGGCTCGGTCCGTAACGTGGAGGCCAGCATATGTAGGAGCAGAGTATAGCAGGGCTGTATCATCAGCAAAAAGTAGTATTTTTGGCTCACCACTATTATGCATTACGCATTATGCCATTATATTTAAGTTTTAGCGTTCAGGACGTGAGGTAGGATCTTAACAGATTAAGAGAATCTTCAACAATGCCGTTTTTGGAGAGTTTCATCAAGAGAATATCATTATTCACTGTGTCGAACGCACGGGCTAGATCAAGATCAATTCCCGCTGTTTTTTTTTATCTGTCATATTGGCTGTTATGAAGTAGTGATATTGGCGTATAGGTTGAATGATTTGACCCCAATCCAAATTGGTTGTCATGCAGGACGTTATGTTCAGTGATAAACGCCAATAGTTGGTCATACATGATTGATTCGAGAACTTTTGGCAGAACCGGTAGAATTGATATAAGTATATATTTGGAAAACTACGTACGTATACCAGCTTTGTATATAGAAATTATGAGGGCAAGTTTGAATTGTTGTGGAAAGGTCGATTTGGTAATGCATAAATTAATAAGATGTGTAACTTCTGTTATAATAGCTGGCAGTAGACATTTGATGAGCTTGGTGCTGATACCATCAAGTCCAGCACCTACTTCATTCAAGCTATTAACAGTTCCTAGTGACATGACAACTCGTGGTAGGGCTAAACGACATCGTCTCAGTCACCCCGATACCTTCCATAAGGCTCATAGGATCTAGGACTGCACTGGCTGGTCCTAGGCCTGAGTCGAGGTTTGGGCCTACTCCGCTGTAGTATGTGTTGAAGGAGTCTGCAATGCGATGGCGGGCATCTGTGAGGTCACCATCAACTTTGAATTGGTTCGGAAGCCCCTCAGTATTCTTAGTTCTCCTGATAGCTTCAAGTAAATTGTCCCACAAAAGCTTTGGATTACTAGCATGTTTCCGGAATTTGTTTTGGAAATAATTTATTTTAACATGCCGTATAGTCAACCTCAGTGTGTTACGATACCTTCTGAATATTAGTTGATTTTCAGGGGTACGATTGATATTAATTGTTTCATAAGTTTACTCCTTTTTCTTAAAGGGAGATAATCACTTTTTTTCCACAAATATGGAGTTAGCACCTGAAATCGATAGACGAGGCCAAAATATAATGTGAATTCGTCACATTTTGCATATAAACATTCCTACCGAAATATATTGCCAGTTTCCTACCGATAAGCGATCCACGCTTATATCGGTCGGTACTCAGCAAGTACTCGGTAACGAATTCAGTAAATTAGCATCCCTACGCATTGTTGACCTGATCTGTAAAAGATCTGTAAAAATAAATGCACGAAGTGCTTTCGAAAGAGCTTGTCTCGAGCTATCTAACGTCGTTTTCCGCATGTCGCTACGTTACGTGGTTTTTGAGATCATAGGGGGTGGCGAAATCCGCCCCCCCCCCCCTCCAGGGCGTGTAATTATCAGAGGCCCTCCCGGGCGCGTGTTAAAGCGAGCTAAGAAGGTCAAGTATCTCGGTGTATTAGTCGACGACAACCAACCTGAAATTTAAAACACACAAACCAAGTTTCAGGCATATGCAGCAGCAACCTTGGTGTTCTATAGAGCCAGATTTGTACTAAACAGAGAGCTAATAATCCTCCTTTACAATGCATTGATCTTACCCCATCTAACGTACTGTTCAGTCATCTGGGGCTCCAACCACCACTCATCTCTTAAATATATCACCACAGTTCAAAAACTTGCTATACGTCTAATAATGGGGGGTTGATCCCAGAACTTCAACTTCTCGTCTTCTCCGTGAGCTCCGAATGCTGAAATTCGTTGACTTGGTTAAATACCATATGCTATTAATATACCATATGACATATAATATACCATATGCTAATAAATACCATATAACACACACGCCACTTCCAAGAGCATACCACGACTAACGCTGGAAGCGTCACACCAAACTATCGACTCAAAAATTATCGACAATATTCACTTTATTTTGCTGGCCCGTTCATGTGGAATGATGTCATAGCCACGTTGGTTCTTAATATGAATGACATCCCCAGATCAAATGCCTTGTTAAAAAGAATGTGTCAAGATTATTTTCCTTGATTCATATTAAGGTACTGTCTGTCTAGCTAGGGATGTACATTCGTTAATTTAGCAGCTGTTTTTGATGTCATTATGACATTTTATCATTGTGTTTTCAACAGTATATCTAACTTCTTGCCTCATTATATAATACAAGCTAATGTTTGTCACTGTATTCACTCAGTTGTTTACCCAGTAGTTACATTTTGTTTAACTTGCAGCAATTAATTCAGTGCTGCGAGGTGTGGTCACAGGAAACAAAGCGACCTTTGCTACCCACGTAGTCACTTAAGCCCAGTACAATAATACGCAATATAGCGCTACTCCGGCCATTACAGATTAAAGACATTAGATTACAGACATTACAGATAAAAGTACTTTGAAATAATCTGTCCATTCAAATAATTGCCTACTTGAACCTCGTATTTTGCATATTTTTACTATGTATAGTATATGTTTAGTATGTATAATATGTAATTGTATAATATGTAATTGTATGTATATGTATAATACCTATATATAATAAATATGTATAATATTGTCTATATTACAGGCTATGATACTGTATAATATGGGGAATAATACTCTATATTATATCTCATATTGCGTATATATATTATATATATATATATATATATATATATATATATATATATATATATATATATTCTATATATTATTGACCTTGATATATATATATATATATATATATATATATATATATATATATATATATATATATATATAATAATAATAATAATATATTATAAATACTTTGAATACCATCATTGCTCATGTATGTTTTACTGGGACTTGTCATTTAATGTTCCTGTTGTTGATCGCTGTTCCGTTATATTGAATACACAACCAGTGGAATCCGGCAAACAATAACAAAAAATGCGCTCGAGCAATAACAAAGTCCTGCATATTTCTGGTTTGAGCATGTCGATAGGCTCACTAAAGAGCGGCAAGGTAGGCACCACAACAAACGGATTGATTATGTATGTGCCATAGCTATGCTTTAGGGAGATAGTCTGGATACCGACACCATACACGTCATGTGAATCCGCGGGCGGCCAAAGTGTACCTGGCGTGGAGAGCACGACCCACCTGTACCGCGGGCCGCCGGCCACCAGACCCGGACACGTACCTGTACCACGGCACCGAGCACGGCCCCGCTCCGACCCGCCACCGAGCACGGCCCCGCTCCGACCTGCCACCGAGCACGGCCCCGCTCCGACCTGCCACCGAGCACGGTCCCGCTCCGACCCGCCACCGAGCACGGTCCCGCTCCGACCTGCCACCGAGCACGGCCCCGCTCCGACCTGCCACCGAGCACGGTCCCGCTCCGACCTGCCACCGAGCACGGTCCCGCTCCGACCTGCCACCGAGCACGGTCCCGCTCCGACCTGCCACCGAGCACGGCCCCGCTCCCCTTCCCACTGCTACTGCGCGCCCGGCCAGGTCCCGACGCCGCACAGTTCCTGCTTTGGTCACCAGAGCAAATCCGGATTGCCGGATTCCACTGGTTGTGTATTCAATATAACGGAACAGCGATACCAGTACTCCGCCGCTCGCCCCGAACATAGAGGTATTATACATAGAGATCTTATATACATAGAGAGGCCCTACACTTGAAATCGCGGCGTTTCATTGGAGGAATTTAAGCAAGAAATATGCGTCTAAATATCGTTCGGCATTGTCAGCGACCTCTTTCACAAAGATGACTTTTCTATGTTTTGTATTTATTTTCTGAGAGATTGGCCATTGTTTTTCTAAGAGAGGTCCCCAGAAAAACAATGGACACGATTGAACATTTTTATTTTGGTTGTAGGCAATCAAATTGATGCAGACAAATTGATTTGGCGCATTGCCTGTTAGCAATACCAAAGTTTGCCGTGAATATTAACAAACATAAAACGGAGTACGTGTTTTGTTTATAAGATGTTAGGCTTGTATGCATATGAACAATACCAGGTGGGATAAGTGATACATTTGATATGACATGAAGCCGACCGAAAGCGACAGGGTGTGCTCCTCCTATTTTGACCCAGCAGTGACCAAGAGGTACGGCAGTCATGTCCGCCTGCTAGAAGGTGCTGTGCCAAGAAAGTCAGTTGTCAATGCTGAGAATACAACAGACGTAACATCCGATCACACCCAGACCTGCCAGACGCCAAAGTGTTGAAAAGACACATCGACGTTCTTGTCGATAAAGTTAAAGAGCACCAAAACAAGCACGATAGCGTCAACAAGCGCGAAACGCGATTACGCCATTCAATGGCATCAGTGCTCGGGAAGCTGAAGGAACAGCGTATCTTAAACCGAGACGCACAGATAAAACTAGAGGCTTATTCTGACATTCCAGTCGACCTTTTCAACCGCCCGATGAAGGAGTACACCGAGGAGCAGAAGGACTTTGCATTGACCTTGCATATGCATAGCGGAAAGGCTTACGAGTACGTCAGAAATGCTGGTGTTTGCCTGCCTCATTAGAGAACATGGGCAAAATGGATGGCATCGATACATGATAAGCCGGGTTTTTCAATACCCATGCTCAATGCCCTCGCGGAACGATGCAAAAAAAGACCCGGCGCAGTACCAGGACTGCACTGTGGTTCTGGACGGCATGAGTATCAGATTATTATCTATTAGATTGTATATCAGATTGTTATTATTATCATGTGTACTATTGAACGCTAACTGTGCCACCGGTCATCGTGATTTACTATCCGAGGCTAATGTACGTATATGCAAAACTACCTTCATTTCAATATGTTTTATCATACCGAGATGTGCAACCAGGAAAAGGGGTTACCTGAGACTTGGCTCCAATCATGGTCTGATTCCAATATAACAATTTTGTTTTCCACGACCTAAAATTACAATTGTCACGCCGCTTCGTGGCATCGCATCGGTGGCCATCGTCATAACGAAGCCATCGTCATCGTCTTCGGTTCGTCGTAACGCTGAATTTAACGAATACATTTTTTACCTTCTTATCCTCTACAAGGCCCACCGCCTATATTTCTGGGTGTTATCAGGCAAACCCGTAAAAAAATCGCGCTGCTTGGCGGCGCTAAATAACAAGTACCTACCATAATATGAAAATCCACATTAAAAATGCTGCAAAGGCTTAACATACATGCAGAAAAAATGGGTGCTATTTTTGTTTTCATTTCAGCCGACCCCCCACTAAAAATTATCGGCGACGCACCTGCGAGTTGGTTGGAAATAAACGTTATTATTACTTATATGTGTATATGCTACGGAATATCGCGTATTTGTTTTTTCCTCTCCGAAAAAGTTTTTTTTTCTTCTAAGCTCGAACACCAAAATAAGGTGACCGGCCCAAATCCGCGGAGGGGAAAAAATGGGGGTACTTTTTTCACAAAAAGATCCCCCCCCCCGGAGAGAGGCTGGATCCGCCTGTGGTCTCATATTGATTATGGGGATGGAGACATTATTTTCCAGTACTACAGTAGATTACAGGTATGTACATACATACATACACTGCATCTAAAAAGATGACACATTTGTGATATTGCGAGTTTTTTGGCGATGGCGCCCCCCTTGAGCGATGGCGCCCCCAACGGCAATTTGTCCGTACCACTTTTTGGACGTTGTTGCGCCCCTGCATGTATGATGTAAATTAGGAGGAAAAAAACTTAACTTCTACTCCCTCAGCTCCGGAGAGCGTTGTAAATTGTAAGCTTATAGGCATCCCTACCAATGGAAGACATGAACCAAATTTATCACGAGCACCAAATCCTCCCAAAAAAGGAGCTTAAAAACCTCCAATGAAACGCCGCGAAACTAAGTGTTTAACATGGGAAGGGCCTCTCTATGTATATAAGATCTCTACCCGGACACGTACCTGTACCACGGCACCGAGCACGGTCCCGCTCCGACCCGCCACCGAGCACGGCCCCGCTCCGACCTGCCACCGAGCACGGCCCCGCTCCGACCTGCCACCGAGCACGGTCCCGCTCCGACCTGCCACCGAGCACGGCCCCGCTCCGACCTGCCACCGAGCACGGTCCCGCTCCGACCTGCCACCGAGCACGGTCCCGCTCCGACCTGCCACCGAGCACGGCCCCGCTCCGACCTGCCACCGAGCACGGTCCCGCTCCGACCTGCCACCGAGCACGGCCCCGCTCCCCTTCCCACTGCTACTGCGCGCCCGGTCAGGTCCCGACGCCGCACAGTTCCTGCTTTGGTCACCAGAGGCGCCACCAGTACTCCGCCGCTCGCCCCGAACATAGAGGTATTATACGGCTCGACTTCGGTATTTGTTTATGTTTGGCGAATAGCTCAAGAACAGTGTCAGTTTTTTTTTTGTTGTCTTTCACGAGTTTAATTCTTATGAACACTTGCTCATGAAAATATAAAGTGTTCATTAACGGTTCATGAGTCAATAATGAACAATTTGTCATGGTTTCCCTGGAAATTTGCAATTTAAGCCAGTTGCCCAAGCTCTGAAGACCAGCTGCGAGGTTTGCCCATGGACGTAGCTACCGTCGCGCTGAGGAAAGTGGTAAAAGTTTCCCCAATGAATCTCCGATCCCTGATTTCTACTGGGGATTTTCAACCCAGTAGAATGGATGCAGCTCGGGATGCATAGCTGGTGATTTTCCCCAGTAGAACGGATGCAGCTCGGGATGCATAGCTGGTGATTTTCCCCAGTAGAATGGATGCAGCTCGGGATGCATACCTGGGGATTTTCCCCAGTAGAATGGATGCAGCTCGGGATGCATAGCTGGGGATTTTCCCCAGTAGAATGGATGCAGCTCGGGATACATAGCTGTTCGTTAGGACCAAACAGCAATATAAATCGAAATTAAAATATAAGAATACATACCACTTGCACTTGCGTATCCAAGGGGGCGGGAAAAGAAGCCATGACCCTCCATACCGCCTGAAAACAGGCAACAATTGACATATTTACTAACCTTCGCCCTGGTGGGGGTCATTTTGATCCCTGTCCTGAGGTTTTTCGGGAATAGTAGAAAACAGCGGCGCGCAGCTCCTCCAGATTTGTCACAGCTGTTCGGACATCAATTACCCACACGGTGTGAAGTGTTGACCTCCTCAGATTATCTCAGGTCAGGTTACCCGGTCACGTCAAGTGACCTAATCTCCAAAACAAATTGTGGCTATGTCAAAGCCACAGTATTTGTCCTGTGGAGATGGAAATTTGATTTGATGTGTATGTGGAGATTTTAAACTTATAGGATTGAATAAGGTCATAAGTACCTACAATTCGTGTATCTCGGATTTTATATATCGGTGCTATCGGTGGGAATAGGTCACCTTGAAAGTTGTCTTGAAATTTGGCTATACGGGGCAATTCGAGCTAATAAAAACGAAAATGGCATTTGTTTGGACGATAAATCTCTTTTCTCCTTCATGGTCATACAACACTTCATGATAATTATGACGTCATGCATATGGTAGCTTGGATATGGAAACTATTGCACACAATAACGACGGATTTGTTATATTTTGTATATATATATTTTGGAAAACTCAATAAAAAGGCATCAAACAAACACACATGAACACGAACATTGCATCATCAGCATCTGTGCGGCCCGCCTGGCCAAGCCGGAACGGTGCCCGCGACGTTGGCAAAACCGTCCCGGCTCCGGAGAGGTCTGGGGGTTCCGCCCCAGCCGGGGAGAGCTGTGGGGTACCTCCCCGGTGCTCCAGACAGGCCGCAGCCCCCGCCCGACACTGCCTCGCACGACGTCGCGTGGCAGTGCCCCCATCGGCCGGCCGGGCGCGCGACCCGTCAGTCCCAGCCCAGGCTACACTATGCGTGATAGTACGCAAAGTACGCACGGTTTTTGCAAGTTTGCGTCTTTTGCGTAGTCTAAAAATGTTCAGCTGATATAAAATGCATTGACTGAGCTACACTGGAACAGTACGCAAAATCCGCATGAAATATCACGCAAACTTGCAAAAGACGCAGCACGGAAGTACGCAATTCTGCAAAAGACGCAATAACGCAAGTACGCAAGTACGCAAAAAAGTTCAGAGTTTTAAACTTTTTTCCGGTTTTTGCAAGATTGCGTAGTCTGAGACAGTTGGTGGCGCATCGCCGGCAATCTGTTTTGTCAATCACTTTTTATAGAATATAGATAGACGTGCGAATGGCACCAATGTGTTTGTCTCGTCCAGTTGCATCGCCCCAAATGCAACATGACATACCTGGGTCACCAAATAACCTTGACCTGAGGTCAAATTTTGAAGTTGACCTAACCAGGACACCGTTAATATTTTTCGAAGCGTATTGACGAGACAAACACGATGGTGTCAAAATTGTTGATATATGTTTAACCGATAAAAGGTTATTCACGATTTTTTGTTAAAGAAAATGTCATCGTAAGCTCTCGAGCCTAAACTATTGAGTATTGACCCACGTGAAATCCCTGACTACTTTTAAGCCTGCGTACTCAAGCACTGATGCGTATTCATCACAAGGATCAGTCTTATTACCATTGCAACACTATACTACACAAATCCCGGACGTCCGCCACGCAAAACACGCAAACTTGCAAAACAACGGCACGCAAAAGACGCCAACTTGCAAAACCGTGCGTATTTTCCGGAACGATCACGCATAGTGACTGGGCTTAGACTGGCGCGCCGCGCGCCCGGCCGGCCGATCGGCCCTTGCAAGGGCCGGTCTCAGGTTGGCCCGGCTGGGTAAGGCGGGGGCGCACACATATGCATACATTGTGTTTTCTTTTCTTCAGTTTTTTTTCTTCAGTTTGTTCAACTAACATGTTCATAATTTACTGGTGAACCTACTGGCGTAACAGTCAACAGTGTTAGTAATACGCACACAAACCTCTAAATGTTGCGCGCCAGGTGTAGACAGAGTTAGGTGCACACTGTACACTGTACATGTAACACTACAATAGCGGCGACAGCGCCGAAACTGACGGCGACGGCCGAAACGGCGGACAGGGACAGTCGAAACGCCGGCAGCACAAAACGATCGGCCGAAAAGCGACGGGCAGGTCAGGCCGCCGGATCCAGGCAGCGAGTGCGCCGCCATTGCCGTCCGCGACAGCCCTGCCGGCATCTCGCAGCGATCGAGGCACCCGGCAAACAGGTGACAGGATTAGGACGAGGATGAGTGAGCAAGGTTGACTGACGAGGCGATGGTGCTATAATGGTGGTGACAATATTTTCGAGACTTTCCCCATTTTTGCATGAATTTATCTCTCGGCTTTTTCCGCATGGCGCATTGTTCTTCCTTCAGGGCTTCTAGTTTAATCAGTGCGTGAAATTGTTGTATGCTTGGGTGATGTCCTTTATATTTTGCTTTGAATATTACTACCTTAGCTATGGTCGTAATCAGTATGTATAGTTTGCTTTCATCTTCAAGAGACGGGAAAAACCACGATTGGACTGTAACATTTATATTTACGTTATTTTGTATTTAATATAACAATATTTATCTTATATAGTCTCGCACTAAGGCACTTGCACAGGATGTGACAAATGGTTTCATTTGAAGATTTACAAAAAGTACACAGTGGACTTTCCGATTTTCCTATTCGGTACAAAAATGTGGTGGTGGATATTATTCTTGAAACTATACGATAAAGGAAAGTTTGCAAATAAATATTTTTTAGTGGAGAGGCGTATATCGCGCATGGTTCCTTCGTTCATATAACCGATGTTTCTACACCATTTACGATCAAGGGGTGTCTTGACATGTATTTTTATTTCACTCATTGCATTAATTAATTCGTTGTATGCTAATCGTGAAATGTTTGATTTTCTAGCAAGTAGTGCTATTTTGTCTGGTAATATAGGATATGAGGTTTTCCTTCCAGACAGAGTTAGGGCTCTGAGTGTAATTTCGAATGCTCCTGATTAAGGAGGAGTAGCAAAGACAAGTCATATTTATGTTGAATAACGCACATAAAGTGTTACTGTTATGCAGTGATCCAGTCTCGTTACAATATAAGTCGGCAAGGAACCGTAAACCCTTCTCGTTCCACTCCTTTACAATGGGCCTTTTAAATTGGGTGTGATCCGAAAACCAAAGTTTTTCCGTAAGTAACTGTGATGGTACGGCACGAAAAATGGCGCAGAAGTCCGCCCAAGCATTTACGACATCACTCCAAAATCTGTTTCTAAGTTTGTTTCTTGCGATATCTCTAAGTTGTATTGTTCCGAAGCAAACTAGATCGTCTATGGGAGGCAGTTTTTCTTTCACATTGTTTTCCCACATTACATTTGAGTTCGTCCAGTACAACCTTTTCAGCCAAGTTACCTTTACACTTTAAATGAACGAAGCTATTTCTACCATTCTCAACCCACAACGATCATAGTTTTGCACTAACCTAATTATTTTTATTTTGTCGGGCCCATCGTTCCATATAAACCTGTACAACACATTGTTTATGTTCTTAATGTCATCTTCAGCTGGATTTGGTAGTGCTGAAAATATATGTACCAGTTTTGAGATTAACATCGCCTTCACTACAGTTATTTTGCCTATTAAAGTAAGATTTCTGTGTTTCCATTGTGCAACTTCATCAGAGATCTTAGGTAGTATTTTAGTGATGTTTCGCCTTGTAATATTTGTGTTTGAACTGTTGTACAATATGCCTAGGACTTTGAGGTCGCTTACTTCATTTAGTCCCAAATTGGTAAGAAATGACGTGTCAACTGTCTTACCTATTTGGATACTTTTTTATCTATGTTTATGCGTAAGGTAGACACTTTTGTGAATTTGTGTAATTCATACACGAACCCTTAAATCGGGTCGAGCCCAGCGCGCGAGAACACGATCAGGTCATCGGCGTATTGTGACAGTCGTACTTCAGTATCAACGGTTAACTGAATACCTTGCAGATTTTTGGAAAATAAAATTGTATTTGCAAGTGGCTCCATTACTAGATTAAACAAATATCCAGAGACAGGATCCCCTTGTCTTATGCCTCTTTCCATATGGATTTTGGAGCCGAGGTTTTCGTCAAGGAGAATGCGGGAGAAATTGTTAGAGTTAAGGTAGAATGTGTTAATCATTTGTTTACACAATGGCCCAAAATTGTAGCTATCAAGAGCTGTCAAGAATTCCAAGGAGACTGTGTCAAATGCGGCTTCGAAATCTACTGCCATTATAATACCAGAGGCGGATGTAGAATTCGCATGTTCTATAACGTCATACATTAGACGGCTGTTTTCTCCAATAAATCTTCCCGGGATATATGCCGTCTGTGCTGAAGATATCAAGCTATGCATTACGTTTTTTTAATCTGCTAGCAATGGCAGCCGATATAATTTTAAAATCAACGTTTAATAATAATATTGGGCTCCATCCTTTTAAATAATATTTTGGTTTGCCCTATATTCTGGAGAAAAAAACAATGGTATGAGAGTAACAACGCTTTCACGGTGACAGTTGATAATTGTTTGGTTTTGAAGCCCTTCTGTGCAAGCGCGAATTAAAAATACCCCAAGTAAATCCCAAAAGTGTTTTTTAAAAAATGCAGTGAAACCGTTCTTTCCGGGTCGAATGTGGAGCGTGTTTC
Organism: Chirona hameri; assembly: GCA_036785665.1. Taxonomy (NCBI): domain Eukaryota; kingdom Metazoa; phylum Arthropoda; class Thecostraca; order Balanomorpha; family Balanidae; genus Chirona; species Chirona hameri. The sequence continues at coordinate 4,930 of JAXIVJ010007183.1, read as the reverse complement.
GGGACAGACCGATGCCAGTGAAACCGGTGCTGGGAGGTGGTGGATGTGTCGGCATGAGCAGACTTACGGTACACCGCCAACCAAACACACTTTCAAGCTTCATATATGTGCCACTTAATTTCAGGGAAACACTTATCGTGATCCGAGTAATTCGGTGAAGTGTTGATAATCCAGCTATTACTGTTATAACAATACTAAAATAATAAATGATAAAACTGAACTCTGAAGCATAAGTACCTGTGAAGGCTCGTGCGAGGTGTGAAAAGATGAGGAACGGAGGCACTTAATGCTAGAAATGGGCACATGTTTGATGGTGAACGTAATTATCAATAACGTGTATAATATAGAACGTCAATCTCAGGTAGGAAGCATGGATCGACAGCAAATTAATACAAAATTGATAAATCCTGGTCACATTTGAAAATTCAAAATTCGTAGGCGTTTCCAGGACCAGTATGCGATTTTTTTTAATTCTTGAAAGTTCATGAAGTTTTCAGACAAACTGCCCAGACTAGTTTTAGGAAAACTCAGAAAATTTAAGAAGCCTACGTCCAGCCATTTCGGAGATATTTGATAAAAACACGAGGGGTGGGCAAAATTTGCCCCCTGCCACTAATAGGGTTGTAAAGGTGCGTTTTCCCTCTTGGCAACGATCATTTGTGAAAAAGAAAACCATTAATTCCCAATTTAATCGTCTCTTATCGCAATTTGTTTCGTCTATTGTCTCATTGGAAGTGTTTAAGTTATCATGTTCACAATTTTACAACGGTGAATAGGAGGGTGAAAATGCGTTGTAAAACTGGCATCATTTTTTACTACTCCGTAAATCAGAAGATCTTTATTGAACAGATGCGTGCCTTTTAAAAAGCAATCGTAGCGTTTCTGTAGTAACATTGTAGAGTTGTAAAGTTGTAAAGTCTCGAGTGTAGTAAGTAGTAGTTTTTGCTTTATGAAACACAATTTTACAACTTTACTATACAATCTTACAACTATACTACATAATTTTACTACCAAACGTTTATGAGAAAGATCACTAGTTGTAGAATCTTCTGGGTTCGTTTGGCAACATAAAACGCACCGAGTTCACGTCTTGATATTATATTCTTGAGCGGTTTCCAACAATTTTAAACCGAACAGTTTACATTGACCCTTTGGATGACTTAACAGTTTCGAATGGTTTTAAGAGATTGCTTTACCCACAAGTTGAAGACTCTAAGTTAACACAAAAGCATTTATAATTTGTGATTTGAACATTACACCCACAAAGCTAATCAATCAAGCTATACATTGTTCAAAACAAATTAATTCGCTGACCTCAATGAATTGATCGATAACATGATAAAATCTGCAAATAGACCACACGCCTTATCAACGACAGTACCTCTCATTTTGAGGTCGCGTTGCAACACTCCCCCCAGTGTGACGGAGGAGCACTTCATCCGCGTTAGAGCGACCATGGTTTAAGTGTTTCTTGGGGTCTTCAACAGACAGAGCTTGTTGACGGGTCGCCTGTAACTTCCGCTTGCGGTCTTCACATCAGCCGAACGGACTCTTCCATCAGAGCCTGGGTATACCTTTGTAACCGTTGCAAGAGGCCAAAACCCTCTTCGTGTATTCTCTTCAAAAATTAATACATCACCCACTTGTAAATTGTTTGTTTCATTTTGCCATTTCTGCCGAGCAAGAAGTGTTGGCAAGTACTCCTTTCTCCATCTTTTCCACAGTTGATTTGCAAGGGCTTGAGAATGCCGCCAGCGTCGTTTTCCTACAGGATCGTGCTCCCCAAAGACGCCAGGTGGCAGTCCCCCGCCGCTGTCTGAGGACCCCAGAAGAAAGTGATTTGGTGTTAACGCCTCGGGATCCCGCTCATCCGAGCTGATATAAGTCAGTGGCCTTCTATTAAGCATGTACTCTACTTCGACGAGCGCTGTGTGAAGTACATCTTCCGATACACATTGGGTCCCGAGCACAACCCTGAGTGCTCTCTTGACGGACGCTACCAACCGCTCCCAAACTCCCCCCATATGAGGAGCGGCCGGGGGATTCCACTTCCATTCAATTTGCCTCTGACTGAGGTAGTTGATGATTTGAGCTTGATTCCAGGCTTCAATCTCCTCGCGTAATTCTCTTTCTCCGCCGACGAAGTTGGTTCCCCGATCGGAGCAAATTACCTTCGGTTTTCCTCGCCGTGCTATGAAACGGCGCAACGCCATAAGAAAGGCGTCTGTGTCCAAAGCGCAAGCTATCTCCAAATGCAGTGCGCGCGTGGCGAGGCAAGTGACAAGAAGGACGAATCGTTTTTCTGTCTTACGGAATTTGCGCACCAGTGCTCTTTCTCATAAACGTTTGGTAGTAAAATTATGTAGTGTAGTTGTAAGATTGTGTAGTAAAGTTGTAAAATTGTGTTTCATAAAGCAAAAACTACAATACTACGTTTACAACTAACAAACCTACAACTTTACTGCTGCGTTGTCAAAATATTATAATATTTTGTTTCATAACACTCAGCTGATTCGATGACGATAGTAGTATTGTAAAATAATATTTACAATTCTACAACACAAAAAAACACTTGCTCCATCCCGTCGTAAAAACAGATTATCACGGACAAGCCTTGTCTTCCTTTTAATATATTTGTTGAGCTATATACTTTGTGATCGATATGGAGGACGATCGCGAAGATCGAAGAGGCAGACGCAGACGTGTTTTTCGAATGAGAATTAATATGGCGTGGGATCTCCCGGAATCGTTCAGGTAAGTATGCCCTGCTATCGGTGCTGGGTGCAATTTTTGAGGTGATACTTGGTACAGAGATGATTCACGGGATGTGCTAATGTGTTGGAAGTAATGGTATTCAATATGATAATGTTACGAACTTTTGAACGTTATTCAACCCATCTTACATTTATTGATTATTAGGGCAAGCTTTTTTGAGGTTTTCAATAAATCATGGCCTCTTCAACAAATACAAATGTAATACAGCTGCATGGCCGTCGGAAGCGGGGGGACGGGGGGCGGGGCGACACGCGTACCCAAACATTTTCTGATTTGAGTATTACGCCGATGGACTGTATGGAAATAATTTACTTAAAAATGCCTCCGTCCCCCCCCCCCCCCAACTTTTATAGTGGCGACGCCATTGTGCAGATATAATTATTTTATAGTGTTGTGCGAGCAGATACACTTATTATCTTTGCAGGTATAGATTCAGAATAATGCCACAAGTGGCTGAAACCATTCTTGCAAGAATCGGGCCAATGTTGGCGCATGAAACTGGACGCAACAACGCGTTGAGCCCGGAGCAGCTCCTGCTGGCCATGAGGTTCGTATATTATCTAAGACGAGTCGGCTGAGATTGTACACTGACCAACTTGATCAACCCATGTATGAAAACCCATGAAAATCAACAGAAATCTCAACCACTGAGTGTTTCCCAGGGATGAAAAATAAGCTGTAAACTTAGGTTCGGATTTTTTTTAGAATATCACAATGAGCTGCGGACACGATAAAAAGCTTAGCCTTATATCCTAAGAGCAGGCACAAAACTCCAGAATTTCTTGTACCAAAATTGATAAAGCAATGCAATCAATATATAGCGCATACCCTCCATTCTCTGTAATTACAGATTCTTCGCCACCGGGAGCACGTACGTGATGGTCGGGGACGGCCACGGGCCGTCAAAGGCCACAGTGTGCCGGACGGTCCACCGCGTGAGCGGCCTGATCGTGGACCGGTTCGGCGGCCTGCTCCGCTGGCCAAGTAGAGAAGTCTTGGACCGAGTGAAGGCCGACTTCCATGCCGTGGCCGGTCTTCCTGATGTCATAGGTTGGTATGTTGTGTATGGCTATCCATTTCGGTATGGTTCCTATAAAATGGTGTTGGGATGTTTAACGCTGAGAATAACATGACAGGCAACATCTTTCATAAATATTGATACCATTTTAAATATATTAGCATTCCGATTACGCTGTCCATGTATTGTTACTTACACGCAGTTGACCTGAAGCGATGCTGCTCACACTGCAATCTGAACATCCACGTTGCATACCATTGTGGTATCAATCTTGTATAGCAACAGCGCATTGGAAAAGCAATAGATACAACTTCCCGTGATGCAAGGCCCACCGGATATAACCATATCAATTTTAACACTGAATCAACACCGTTACGAGCCACAAACGTTTCCACACTATGACAATTCGCCAGTCTCCCGCGCCACAACGCACCACAAGTCACAACTGCGCGCTAAATTCTATGCCGCCGCGGACGCAGCTGTCAACTGGCGCGTGCGGCGCGTGAGCTGCTGCACGTGCGTCTGCCGACCAGCTGATCGTCAAGGACGTTGGCATAGAGCTGCCATTATCGCAGTAGATCTGCCGGTTACGGACCCAAAGACCCGTAGCCGCGCCCGAGCCTCGATGCTATACAGCTAAATACTTGGGAAATATTTCATTTCAGGCTGTGTGGACGGCACTCACGTCAACGTGATCGTGCCAAACGCCGACAAAGACCGCTTCACCAACCGAAAGGGGTCCACCAGTCTTAACGTGATGGTGGTGGCCGGGCCGGATCGCCAGATCTTTGGTGCCTCGGCCAATGCAACAGGGCGCGTACATGACGCGCGAGTGATGCGCTCATCCGGGATGATGGAGTTGTTAGTATACAATTATGAGTGTTATAGATTATAAATCAGGAACGCAGGCACGTCATGAATTGTGGGTGGCATTGTACATTTGGTCTTGTTTTCAGAGAAATTCAACCACGCCCCCTAAGTACCCCCCCCCCCTAGTAACCAACCCCCTAAGTAAACATTCTTGCTGATTTGAGTTCTTCTCTGCTTGATGTACCTACATTTTCCTCTCTGAAATGTCTATTGTATATATGCTTTGTTTTTGTGCGCAATATGCTTCAAAACTATATTTTCTACGAT
>JAXIVJ010007182.1:27500-52500 GCA_036785665.1 Chirona hameri | reverse complement strand
CACACACACACACACACACACACACACACACACACACACACACACACACACACACACACACACACACACACACACACACACACACACACACACACACACACACACACACACACACACACACACACACACACACACACACACACACACACACACACACACACACACACACACACACACACACACACACACACACACACACACACACACACACACACACACACACACACACACACACACACACACACACACACACACACACACACACACACACACACACACACACACACACACACACACACACACACACACACACACACACACACACACACACACACACACACACACACACACACACACACACACACACACACACACACACACACACACACACACACACACACACACACACACACACACACACACACACACACACACACACACACACACACACACACACACACACACACACACACACACACACACACACACACACACACACACACACACACACACACACACACACACACACACACACACACACACACACACACACACACACACACACACACACACACACACACACACACACACACACACACACACACACACACACACACACACACACACACACACACACACACACACACACACACACACACACACACACACACACACACACACACACACACACACACACACACACACACACACACACACACACACACACACACACACACACACACACACACACACACACACACACACACACACACACACACACACACACACACACACACACACACACACACACACACACACACACACACACACACACACACACACACACACACACACACACACACACACACACACACACACACACACACACACACACACACACACACACACACACACACACACACACACACACACACACACACACACACACACACACACACACACACACACACACACACACACACACACACACACACACACACACACACACAGCAGGGCCTATTTTAAGGGAAAACCACTAGGGGGGCAAAAAGGTATCCCATTTTTTGAAGCATCATTTTGTGGCAAAAAGGTACCCCCCATTTTTTTCCTCCGCAGATTTGGGCCGGTCATCTTATTTTGGTATTCGAGGTTAAGAAATTCACTTTTCAAATTCACAAAAATTAATTTTGTGGACATTTTTCCGATACAAAAATGGGGTCAAAAACCCCAAAAATCTCTATTCTTTACGATTTTTCAAACATGTATTGTTTTCCACCAAAAATGGCATGACATAACGTCATTAAAACGTTATTATCTCCCAAAAAGCTCCATAAATTTCATTGAAATTTGGTGAGAATACGTACAATTGATGCAGATATAAGGTACTGAAAGTTTCACGTTGATACCTATCACAGTTTTAAAGTTATTGACAATCTGGGAGGGGGCAGATTCTGCCCCCCCCCCCCAGCGGGGCGCGTGTCACCGGTGCTGCTTGAATTGCATCAGGTGCGCTGTTTTGTCTATCATTGAAAGCAAGGGATACATACAAACTTCAAATTAAATCATGTTGAGAGAAGAACAAAAACTTCCGTTTTCATAAGTTTTCTTCTAAGATCATTGTTTTTCACGTTCAGTGCAGGGCACGCGCAGGGGAGGGGGATACTTGTATTGCATCCCCCCGATTCCTGTGGGGAGGGGGGGGGGGCATTTGCCCCTGATGTCCGCCCCCTGGATCCGCCAGTGCGGGCGGATACCCTCCCCTTAGGTTTTTTGGAAATAGCGGAAAACGACGCCATTTCGCGCCGCCATTTTTGGTACAACTGTTTGCCTATCAATTGCCCAAATCCTGTGAATTTGTTTACCTCGGGTCTCCTCAGGTCACGTCACTAAGTCAAGTCTAGTGATCCCACCTCCGAACAAAATGTAAGGTCGTGCCGCAGCCACATTGTTTGACAGATCAGTTAGATACGCACAGAATTTAATCAGGTCATAAACACCTACAATTCTGCTATTTCGGGTGATTTTTATATCGGTGACCTAAGGTGAAGTCTATTTTGTGACCTCCCAATTATAAGTTATTGGGGAAACATGGAAAATGCATATAAATCCACAGGAAATGGTTAAATTTGACCAATTTTCACCAGAGTCTCGCATCTTTTGCAAAATATAAAAGATCCAGTGCGGGTCTGCGGTTGGGGGAAATGGGCAATTGCCCTCCCCCAAACCGCCTGAAATCGGCGCAAGATTGACACATTTCCTGATATGGAAGAAAATCAAAGCAACTTTTACTAATGAAAGTTAGCTTCAAATCAGCTATCAATGCATAAGCAAGTCAAATCCGATGCGTTTTCATAATTGTGAGACTTTTTGGAATTTGCCCCCCCCTTCCCAAAAAAAAACCCGTTCTGGATCCGCCAATGCCAATCCATGTGGTATTTTTATCCTGTGACCTCCACGAGGTAAAATCTATTCACCCTGAGGTCATTCGTCATTTTTTTCAATAACTTTTTTTACCGAACCAGTAAGGCGCCGTAGTTGGCGCTGAACGAGCGAACGCAAAGGAAATGTATGGTGAATTTCAACTCGATCAGGGAAGTAGTTTATGAGATACAAATACGTGGTGCACACGTGCGCACGTGCAGAAGCACCTCACCCCTAACTTGTGGGAAAGTGACGGCTGAGAGATCCCTAACCACTCTTTTTGAGTCTGGGGGTCCAGTCTGGAGGGGGCCACCAGCCACAGGGCCCCCGCAATACAAGGGGTCCCGGGGTAGTGGCGAAACTAACGTTGTTGAGCGGGGGGGGGGGGGTCAGGGAAGAGTTGTTGACCGGGGGGGGGGGGGGGGGTGTCAGCGAGAAGTTGTTGAGCGGGAGAAAGTAAAGTGATTTTCAAGTCGTGATTTTTGGGAGGGGCAACAACATACATTTGCATACCGATTTGATTTTTTGTTTGGGAAGGGCAATTGCCCATTTTGCCCAACAGTAGAAGACCTTGGAGGACTCAGCAAGGCCCCTCAGACCGGCGGCGAGCTCTGTCAGGTCGACCCATGGTCCTCTCAAAGACGCTGAGGAGGCCTTAATTCTTACCGAATTAAGGCCCTCCCAGGCCGACATAGAGCCCATTCAGATTGAGAGGGCCCACTCAGACTGGCATAGGGCCATCTCAGCCAGGAATTAGGCACGATCAAGTCTTAAAAATACGTTTCAGACCAGACCAGGGACCCTCAGGCCGAAATACGCTCGGGTCCTCAGACCCTCAGGCCGACAGTTCTCCTTCAGGCCGACTAAGGGCTCCCTCAAGCCGACCGAGAGCCCCCTAAAGTCGACCGAGGACTCTCAGGCTGACCGAGGGCCCTGCCAAGCCGATTGAGGGTTCCGTCAAGCCGACGTAGGCCCCTCGAGCCAAACAAGGGTTTTCAAGTTGACCGAGAACCCCTCAGGCCGACCGGGCCAACTCAGGCCAACCAAGGGCGCCAAGCTGACCAAATGCCCCATCAAGCCGACCGAGGGACATCTCAGGCCGAGCGAGGGCACCTCAGACCGATCGAAAGCCTCTCAGGCCGGCCGAGAGCCATCTCAGGAAGCACGAGGGTCCCGCAGGCCCACCGAGGACACTTTCAAGCTGCTGACTGAGGGCCTCCCAGAAAGACTGAGGGCCTCCTTAGACCCACTGAGGCATTGGGCTCTCCTGGCTAACCGAGGGTCCCTCAAGCCGACTTGAGGGCCCCTCAGACATCAAGCCGACTGAGAGCCATCTCATGCCGACCGAGGGCTTCTCAGGCTGACTATGGGCCCCCTCTCACTGACTGAGGGCCCCCTCAGGCCGGAGGAGAGACATCTAAGGTCGACCGAGGACCCTTCCGGCGGAACGATGGTCCCTTAAGTCAACCGAGGGTCCCTTCAAGCCAACCAAGGGCCCCCTCAGACCGACCGAGGGTCATATCAGTTCGACCAAGGGCCCCTCAGGCCGACTGTGAGCCCCCAGGCCGGCTCTGGGCACTCACAGGCCGATTGTGGGCCCTCTCAGGCCGGCCAAGGGCCATCTCAGGACGACCGAGGGCCTCTGGACAACCGAGGCCCCATCAGGTCATTTTTCAAGTCGGCATGGATCACCCATGCCGACTTGAAGACGGCTAACTCGGTTTATAAGCTCCCATTTTGGCATGTGTAGGGCCCATTCTGACCCATGACCGTCCGCTTTCTTCTGCTCAAGAGGACCCCCACCCAGTTTTCATTTTTGTATTGGACCCCCCTGGACCCCCCCCCCCCCCAGTTTGTAACATCCGGGGGCCCATGGGATCGGGACCCCCGACCCCCCCTCCTCCCAGGATCTCCAGCCCTGCTAACCACACACCAAATTTGAACACAATCGGCTCAGCAGTTGCCCGTACCCACTCCAAATTGTGTGGCGACGTTCTTGATTCCACAACCCCCGATCTCTCCAACTCTGCCGCTAATGAGCAATTGTTCAAAGGATATTTAAATTCAAGATATTCTGGAAATAATTTAAAGATACTTATTTTGGCTGGGAAATACTAAAACTTAGGACTATCATGACATTTGCATTGGATTTGTATAGATTTATCACCAGGTAAGCATATTTTATATTAATTGAATACCTATCAAGCGAAAAATGACATGGCAATACTGAAATCAGGGTGGACAACATTGCTTGACTGGGGGGCAAAACAGTTCACTGGGGGGGGGAGGGGGGCATTTGCCCCCCCCCCCCCCAGTTAACATGTTAAAATAGCCCCTGACACACAGGCCAAACTTTGGCCGAGCGACCTCCCAGGTGAAATCTTGGACGCTAAAAGCGTGCAACGCTAACGCGTAGCACTGCTTTCAGCCGTCTCCGATTTTTGATTATTGATGTCCAAACTTGTGTCCAATGTTCAATTTTCTTAACCCGCGCCGTGCCTGGGGGTTGGGCATTTAGACGCCCCCCCCCCCCCCCCCCTAGGTTTCTCGGGGATAGCGGAAAGACGGCGGCGCGCAGCACCGCCAAATTTGGCATAGCTGTTAGGCATCAATTACCTATATTGTGTGAATGTTTTGACCTCACGTCGTCTCAGGTCAGGTCACCAGGCCAGGTCACGTGACCCCCACCTTCAAAACGTGTGCTGTCGTACCAAACCCACAATTTTTGGCGGATCGGTTACAAACTTACAGGATTTCATAAGGTCATATATACGCCTCCCTGCAGTTGCTATGGTACACACTAAGGTCCGGCTTCTTTCTCCTCTAGCGTATGTTGGACGGCGTATTAAGAAACGACCATATATGTATTCAAACCGCATTACTGAGAGCTTCAAATTGATATATTGTCGCATTGGCTCACCTTATCCATTGGCTGCTTTTAATTAAGCTAAAATCCGTCTTTATCACCGCAAAGCGCTAAAAACGGAAAAACGGAGAAAAACGGGGGCAGGGGGAGGGGAGGGAAGGGGGGAGGAGCTGCCCCACCCACTCAAGAAGTTGGGGGGAACATATGATTTTGCCCCCCCCCCCCAATAAATTTGTAAGAGGGGGCCCTCCAAGATTGAAGTGACTCGAAACGAATTTCACTCCGCTTTCAAACAAAGTGCAAGTAAAGTAGTAGTAAAACAACAAAACGCAAGGCTTGAGTGGGCCCTCTGGCCGCCTGAAGGGGCATTCTGGCCGCTTGAGGGGCACTCTGGCCGCCTGAGGGGCACTCTGACCGCCTGAGTGGGCCCTATGGCCGCCCGAAGGGGCACTCAGGCTGCCTGGGGGGCACTCTGGCCGCCTGAGGGGGCACTATTGCAGCCTGAGGGGGCACTCTGTGGCCGCCTGAGGGAGCACTGTTCGCCTGAGGAGGCACTCTAACGCCTGAGGGGGCACTCTGACCGCCTGAGGGGGCACTCTGGCTACCTGAGGAGGCACACTGGCCGTCTGAGGGGGCACTCTGGCCACCTGCTGGGGCACTCTGAACGCATGAGGGGGCACTCTGGCCGCCTAAGGGAGCACTCTGTCCGACTGAGGGGGCACTCTGACCGCTTGATGGGGCACTCTGACCGCCTGACGGGGCACTCTGGCCGTCTGAGGGAGTCGGGATCCGCTTCCATAGGCGGTGGAACAGGGGGAGAGCAGCGGACTCAGGGGGGGGGGGGGCAAGGGACTATGGCCCCTTCAAAGGTCCTGAAACTATGATTTTGCCCCTCCCCTTTTTTTACAACGGTCGGACGTACAGTTCTAAAAATTGCCTTTGTAGTAGTCAAAATCCAGCTATCCAGTTAAAAACTTGAAAATGTCGCGCCGCTTTGCGGCATGACACAACATTCGCAATTGCATATATCAATTTGGAAAATGGGAAAATGAATTCCTTAACCCTCGCCCTTCCTTAACCCTCGCCCTACCTGACAGACCCCCTGAAACTTTCCTTGAATAGCTTTTTACACGTGCGGCGTATCTTGCTGAAATTTTCGGTAGCCGAGTTAACAACAATTATACGTAGGCTGTAACAAATTTAATTGAAATTAGTTAAGTATTTTGGGAGATAATCATGTTTTGAAGACGTCATGTTGGTGGAAAAAGATAAATATTTGAAAAATGGTAGAAAACAGATTTTTAAAGGAAATTGCAAATGCAATTCACCAATGATACAAAGTGACATTGTCAACATGACATTCTCGGATTTGCAAAATTTTGGGTTTTTGACCCCTAAAAAAAAACTTTTTCTTTGGAAAAATCACCACAAAATCAAAATTTTCAAATAGGTTAGAAAAACCGGAATATATGTGAGAGAACTGAGTATGGACAATGATCATACCAAATTTCAAAGTAATATCTTCATTTTTGACTGAGTGATGGCTCCCTAAGTGTAAGAAACTGATGACGTCATTTTAAAAAAAAACTTTTTTTACTTTTTTTACAAGATACGAACAAATAATTACCTTTTCTGTATTTCGGAGTCAAAACTGGTCTAGGAACATGCCTTTTTTACATTGATGAATTTCTAATTTTGAGGTTTTCTGAAGAGCAAAATCGCTGTTCTGGACGTGGTAAATCCGAGGTTATTCACTTGACCTGGAAGGTCACCCGTTGACCCGAAACCTAAAAATCGCATACTGTTAGATTCCTCTCATAACAGGAAGCATGCTGGTTTTTACCGCATTGCTCTAAATTGCTTGATTTGGAAGTTAACAGGGGGCCTGTCAGGCCCCCTGTTAACTTCCAAATCAAGTAGGACGAAGGTGAAAAAGCTCCCGTAGGGCGAGGGTTAAGTGTCTGGCAGAGGCTCTCCTTGGCGGTACCTAATTGCTAGCCCCATGTCCCACTCTTTTCATAAAATATTAACTTTTAAGCGGGCTACATGTTTTGCTAGTCTGCCGAGTTCCGAAAAAAAGGCGACGCGAACGCAAAAACGCGGACATCGGCACCCAGAAGCTGATCCAGCGGTGGCCAATTTGCTGGACCGAAGAGCTAATAGTGGGACCAGGCCAGGACCATCTCCCGAAGCCATCTAGCCCCAGGCTCCTCCAGATCCACAGGGACCATTTGTGCGCGGAAAAGTCGTTCTGGCTCTTGCTGCTTTCAAACCATTTGCACTGTTACCAGCTGTGTGTTACAGTTCGGTAAATATGTATACAGTTATTATTATCATATGTACTATTGAGCACTGACTGTCACCGGTCATCGTCTTCGTGATTGACTATCCGAGGAATATGTATATGCAAAACTACCTTAATTTCAATATTTTTCATCATACCGAGATGTGCAACCAGGAATAGGGGTTACCTGAGGGCTTGGCTCCACTCACTCAAAGTAATATCTTCATTTTTGACTGAGTGATGGCTCCCTAAGTGTAAGAAACTGATGACGTCATTTTAAAAATGACGTCATTATGTCAAAATGACGTCATCAAAATGACAGTTCCAATATTAAAATGTCGTTTTCCACGACCTAAAATTAATATTTAAAAAAAATCAAAAATGATCGGTGGTCACGTCGGTGGCCATCGTCATCGTCTTCGTTCGTTGTAACGGTGAATTGAATGAATAACATTTTTAGCTTCTTATCCTCTACAAGGCCCATCGCCCATATTTCTGGGTTGTATCAGGCAAACCCGTATAATTTCGCGCCGCTTGGCGGCGCTAAATAACAAGTATCTACTATAACATGAAAACCACATTACAAATAGCTGAAAAGGCATACAAATACACACATAAAAATGGGGTAATTTTTTTCGTCATTTCAGCCGACCCCCCACTCAAAAATAATCGGCGACGCTCCTGCCTACCCCCCCCCCCCCCCCCCCCCCCCCTCCCCCTCCCCCTCCTACCCCTGTCAACAACTTTATCGCTGCCGGCTGACGGCCTGCTACTCCCCACTCAACAACTTTTTGGAAATACGCCACTGGATTTGTCCCCCCCCAAAAAAAAAAGCATCCACCGGGAGCACCGGGCACCGGACACCCTTGAATCCAGGAGGAGGGGGAGGCGGGGCACCAATGCCCTGGTGCCCCCATCAAATTGCTGAAAACCCACCTATTTTGTGTGAAATGGTGTAAAATTTAGAGACAAAAAACGTGCCGCTTCTCGGCGCATATTACATACGTGCGTCCTGATAAATCCTCGATGTCAGGATGTTTGTTGACTATCGTTTTTTGTTGTTGTCGCGAACGAAACCATAGTGCCCGCCGTTTGGGCTTCTTTTATAATGTGGACTGTGGTTCATGATTGGAAATCCATGAAACCTATTCGAAACTGGTAAGCAACTGCACCCAAGCTGTTATAATTCTGCAAAACAAAAGTCGGAAATATCACATTTTTTGTGCCACACTGGGGCGAAATTCCTTCTATCTTTCCGGTGGAAGAATCTCATTGAGTGGCTGCATTGGTAGCTTTGGGCTGAATTGAATTTTTGAATGAATGAAATGCAAATAATCAAATTTTTGAGGGCCTTGTTATCCAGACGAAAAAATACAGAGAAAATAAAAATCCGCGCCGCTACGCGGCGCAAATCATTCAGTGTTCTTTTCCAGTACAACAGGGTCGAATATAGACTGTACACACTGGCGGCCCCAGGGGGGGGGGGGGGAGGGGAGGGCATGGGGTGATAGGCTCACCTTTGACCTTAACCCTATTTGTAACAGACTCCTGGCTACCCCTATTTGTAACAGGGTGGGGGGGGCGGATTCCGCCCCCCCCGGAGATCTCGAGATCTACCCGTCCGATTTTCAAAAATGAAACGGTGTTTGGTTCCCCTCAACACGATCTACATTTCTAAATAATAAGAACAAATCTAAACTAATAGGAATCGATAGAGATTGAATTGGAAATTGATATATGACGGTGACATTTGAAAATTCAAAAATAATAGGCGTGTGCAGGTCACTCAATATGGGGGTGAAGTAATGCGTAATAAAACCATTTTTTGATGTTGTTTTTTGATAAATGAAATGGTATGTGATTGTGACATTAGACAAAACAGTTATAAATTATATTTTTTGCCATAGGCGGTACCAGGTTAGTGAAAAAGGGAGGTCAAATTGGAAAAAAAATATTAACCGCAGACAAGTTGGTACCCAGCACTATAAATATATTACTAATCGTAGATAGCTCCTTTTTGCATGTTGTACTTCATCATAGGCGTATCCAGGATCCAAACTGGGGCGGCGCAAGACCTTTTGATAAGTATATTATCCGCTATTATGATACTAACTAGTCAACAGTGACTATTTCACTTACAACTTCAATTAACATTGCTTACCCCCCTTTTTACCCTACCTGGACTCGCCTATTATCTTATAATTGTTCGTTGAGTAGCCTGTGGTACGTGCTTCATCCGAAAATTGCAGTATGTTATGTCATTGTACGCCCATGCCTCTTAGTTTCCTTGCAATAATATGACCCCCTTTCTTCCATTCCTGAGCCCCGCCTCTGCAAAAAATGACTTTATTCCCTTTTTTGGCCTCATATGTGCATATATCATTATAAGCTAACCGTCTATTGCGCCGTTATCGCTGGCATATCGTTATCACCATGCCAGTCACCCCTTTTCATGTGCCTGAACACGCCCCTGGAACTCTATATGTAATACATTATGCAAATAATGGAAGCAGAAGCCATCTTTTACATCTTGATAGCTATAAATGCCCCTTACATCGCTCTATTGGCTTCCCGCCAAGCATTGAATACTTCCTGGAACCCCCCCCCCCCCCCCCCCTTTGCAAGCCCCTGAAACCGCCTCTGCCATGCAGTTTTTATGATATTTCTTAACCCATTAACGCCCAGCAATACTTCCAGTCATTTTAATTGTGTGATTTTTGTACGCTATGCGGGTTGTGGCAGATTAAGAAATCCTGAAAATATTAACTTAAAATATAAATAACTTTTTGAGATACAGCATCGACCAAAAATGACCCACCGGGCGCCTGCTCGGGGTGCGCGCGCTGCCTCTGCTGCGAAGGCGCGGCCGGCCCACCCCGTCGCCCGCGCCGGCGTTGACCTAATTTATGAGGTTGAGCCGGCCAAAAAATAAACTGTGGGGTGTCGCGTACCAGCTTTATTGGCATCAACAACCACCTTGATCATGCGTCATCACGTATTGCAAAACCATACGAGTCATGACTATATCGGCACGGTACTTGCCTATTTCTGAACCGTGAAGGTAGAACACAATCACGAGCACTGTGCATGCGCGATTAGCGATTTATTTCCCTCACCTGTCGTCTCTTCATAGACCTGCATAGCTGCCAAGGAAGCACTACATCCGCCAGTGGCGGCCGATTCCCGGGGCAGGGTGGGCAGTTGTCCACCCAGGAAACAAATAAGGGTGGGCAAAACTATGTTTTTCCACACCCACTTCGGCCTAGGGGCCCTATGTGCGGAACCGATGCCTTCCCGTGCGGAGGACAGGCCCTTCCGTGCAGAGAGGAGGCCCCCCCCCCCCCGTGCAGAGAGGAGGCCCTTCAATGCAGAAAAGAGACCCTTCTATGCAGAGAGGAGACCCCTCAGTACGGAGAGGAGGCTCTTACATGCGGAGAGGAGGCCCTCCCGTGCGGATACGAGAACCCTATATGCGGAAAGGAGGCACTCTCGTGCGGAGAGGAGGCTCCTCTGTGCGGAATAGAGGCCCTACCTTGCGGAGGAGAGGCCCTCTCTTGTGAAGAGAAGGCTCTTCTGTGCGGAAAGGAGGCCCTCCCGTGCGGAGGGGAGGCCCTCTCTTGCGAAGAGGAGGCTCCTCTGTGCGGAAAGGAGGCCCTACCGTACGGAGAGGAGGCCCTTCTGTGCAGAGAGGAGGCCCTTCTGTGCAGAGACGAGGCCCTCCCAGGTGGAGAGGAAGCCCCTCTGTAGAATGGAGGATTTTCCCTGCGGAGAGGAGGCTCCTCTGTGTAGAAGAGAGGCCCTCCCGTGCGGAGAGGAGTATTCTTAGCTCTGGCAAGGACCTTATTATGCGGAGCGTTCCAGGACAGATCAACAAGGCTCTTACACCAAATACAAAGTCAAACAACTCAACACCTCGAATCACAAAAATTTCAGCACGTTCGCACGCTAAACAGTGACAGGAAACGCTGACCCTTCCTCGTTTCGCGCGTTCTGCCCGGGATCCCTGTCTGCGCGCGGGCGGCCCCCGGCTGGTGCGAGGGGCGAGCACACGCCCGGTGAGTCAAAATTGGTCGATCAAAATTTCACGCTTGCTGTGAGCCGCGAATAAAGAGGAAAGTGAAAACGCTTGATATGACGGAGTACATCGTACATTTATCTTGCATTTGACAAACTTTATCTGGCCATAATACAGGTTGCTGGTCAAAATTTCTAGCCTGGATAGACCCAATGTCGTGGTATAGAAAAATCGCCAACTTTGTCACCCTGCCAAATCTAGTTCCGGCAGCCGGCGTCGCTCAAGCCGGAATGTTTACTTTTAGACATCCCTCCCCCTAGTCTAGACGGTCTGGCAAAGCAATCAGTTGAAACACGACGGCGGTACAACCCTTCAAATGCATCGACCATTTTTGACGCGCTGGGCGGTAATGGGTTAACATCAACCAATTTGCACTTGATGCAATCACCGTAAACTGATGTAACTCCTTCATACTTGAGGCAGTTAGGAAGAAACCGTGAAGATCGCATTTCCGTATTATCGCGAAATGTCGCCTCCGAACCCACCCAAAACTGTGCCCTGGAACCGCCTCTGTTCAGGTTAAGATTTTTTTTTTGGACTCCAAATGCGGTATTCAATTCTATGAAAAGTCCCAAAATTTCATGGGCCTGCTCCCAGTCGTTCTGGAGATATCTACGAAAAACATGAGGGGGGGGGGGCGGAATCCGCCCCCTGTTACAAATAGGGTTAAATGGGGGGCAACATGTCTTTTGACCCTACCTTATGCTCCAGACATGTTTCCTCGTTATGACCCTGCATCCTGGTTCCAATAGCAAAAATTAGTTCTCCAGCCCGCTCGAAACGTCAAATTTTGGTACCCCGTCGCGGCCCAATAATAGTTGTGTGGGTGTCCATTTTGCGCAAATACCATTGTTAGTTAAGTTTAGGGGCAGCTTTTGTGACACCTTTTCTTCAAGCCCCCTCCCTTCGCAAAATCCTGCCTATTTTTAGTTCAAGAACATTTGTGAAGTCCGCACGAGACACAAAGCAATATGATACACTGCTATCGCATGCATAATACTTACTGCTAATAAACAAAAACGGCTACCCCTGCAGTCACGAACATCGACGAAGAAACCGTGTCACGAACATCACGAACTCTTGGTCAAGTTGCCCCCCACCAGTGGCAGCGGATAAAGGGGGGGGCAGCTGCCCCCCCACTCAAGAAGTGTATGTGTGTGTGTGTGGGGGGGGGGGGGGGGCGATTTTGCCCCCCATACATTTGTAAGAGGGGCCCTCCGAGAAGTTGGTTCGATTGTATTTGTGACCGAAACAATGACCCAGGGCCCCGATGTGCCCCAGGCGCCATATAGAAACATGCTTTTTCATTTCGATTTATCAATTTCAAATTTTGACCTTCAGTAACCTGAACTTGACCTAAACTTGACACTAACTTCACGAAAATGAAGTCAGGTGGTAAAATGACTATCACAATATAATTCTACGCGTAAAAGCATCCATAAAATATGTGCTGCATGACTTTCGTAGATATTTCGTGTGTAGTGACCTTTTGTGACCTGACCTTGACCTTGATCTTTTCCAACAATATCACTTTAGCTCATGTGGGATATATATCATACCTTTGACAGCACTTTGGGTGATTATAGGCGCAATTGAAGGCCATGGATGGCAAGTATTGTCCATAAACTCAAATACCTCGATTTTGACGTTTGACTTGACCGTGACCTGACATGTGACCTTATTTTTTTTTAAAAGTATGCTTTAGGTTTATCTCATTGAGCGCTTTCGAATGCCGCCTTGCGCATCCCGCTGCGATTATTGGTTCTGAAGATACCAGGGGGGGGGGGGGCTACCCCCCCCCCCCCCCCAGAGAGTCGTGTTACAGAATATACCCCAGTGACTGCCGGGTTAACGCTCCCCCCCCCCCCCCCCCAGTGAGTCGTGTTACAGAATATACCCCAGTGGCTGCCGGGTTAACGCTCCCCCCCCCCCCCCCCCCAGTGAGTCGTGTTACAGAATATACCCCAGTGGCTGCACCGGGTTAACGCTCCCCCCCCCCCCCCCCCCCCAGTGAGTCGTGTTACAGAATATACCCCAGTGGCTGCCGGGTTAACGCTCCCCCCCCCCCCAGTGAGTTGTGTTACAGAATATACCCCAGTGGCTGCCAGGTTAACGCTCCCCCCCCCCCCCCCCCAGTGAGTCGTGTTACAGAATATACCCCAGTGGCTGCCGGGTTAACGCTCCCCCCCCCCCCCCCAGTGAGTCGTGTTACAGAATATACCCCAGTGACTGCCGGGTTAACGCTCCCCCCCCCCCCCCAGTGAGTCATGTTACAGAATATACCCCAGTGGCTGCCGGGTTAACGCTCCCCCCAGTGAGTCGTGTTACAGAATATACCCCAGTGGCTGCCGGGTTAACACTCCCCCCCCCCCCCCCAGTGAGTCGTGTTACAGAATATACCCCAGTGGCTGCCGGGTTAACACTCCCCCCAGTGAGTCGTGTTACAGAATATACCCCAGTGGCTGCCGGGTTAACACTCCCCCCCAGTGAGTCGTGTTACAGAATATACCCCAGTGGCTGCCGGGTTAACACCCCCCCCCCCCCCCAGTGAGTCGTGTTACAGAATATACCCCAGTGGCTGCCGGGTTAACGCTCCCCCACCCCCCCCCCCCCAGTGAGTCGTGTTACAGAATATACCCCAGTGGCTGCCGGGTTAACACTCTCCCCCAGTGAGTCGTGTTACAGAATATACCCCAGTGGCTGCCGGGTTAACGCTCCCCCCCAGTGAGTCATGTTACAGAATATACCCCAGTGGCTGCCGGGTTAACACTCCCCCCCCCCCCAGTGAGTCGTGTTACAGAATATACCCCAGTGGCTGCCGGGTTAACACTCCCCCCCAGTGAGTCGTGTTACAGAATATACCCCAGTGGCTGCCGGGTTAACACTCCCCCCAGTGAGTCGTGTTACAGAATATACCCCAGTAACTGCCGGGTTAACGCAGGATATTGCATTGTGTACTAGACTGGTATCTCGTTTGTTTACCCTAAGATATTCAAAACGATTTATTTTTGGTAAATGATCACATCTCGTTGAATATTTGAATAGTTGGAAAGTTGAACAGATGTTACGCATCCTCAAGCTTCGCACATGTGCAATTGAATGCAAACAGGTATAAGCTATGTGCTGAGTGATGTCAGAAGCGGGGGCCTGTGTGTGCCATGGCACGCCTACTTTTTAATGTCTTGTTAACACCCAGCCTGATCTATTCCATTAATTCCATTTGCCATGATACCTACGGTATAACCCGATACAAACGGGTTATACCTACGAAATACACTTGTAGATGTATGCATGATATATGTACTCATGAACTACACACTCAATGAATAGCACACCCGCCAGGTTTCAAGAGAGCAGATAAGTATTGAAGTTTATCTCGGCTTCTCCATAAACACATCCGAAGACTCCTTCTTTGATGCAGATATTAACCAAATGTACTAGTTGATCAGTTATTGTTGAGTATGTTTTCTTAAAGATGTTTGCATTTATATTATCTATTCCTGCACCAACATTCTTCATGTCCTTGATAATACAATGCAGTTCCAAAGCATTGGTTGGCTGCAGTGTGTTAAGAAAAGGTATTTGATTTTTTGTTAAGTAATCAAGAGGACTAATATTACTTCTAGGAATCTGATTCTGGAGATCCTCTCCAACAGAAGCAAATAAATTATTAAATGATTCTGCAATATCCCTTCTGCTGCGGATTAAGTCGCCATTGTCATCAATGAAGTGTTTAGGAAGCTCAGCATTACGCGCATTATCCCTTGTTATTTTCTTTAATAGTTCCCACATCTTCTTGGAATCAGATTTGTTGAGTGCAAACTGCTGTTGTATGTATTTCCTTTTTGTCTCTCTTATTACCAGGTTTAGGCAGTTTCTGTGCCTAGAATAAGCTTCTTTGTTTTCCTTTGTTGGATTTCTGTGCTTTTCCTTGAACAGATTGCTACGAGTATTTATTGATGTAAGAATAGCAGAAGATATCCAAGGCTTAATGACACTTGTTTTCCTTGTACATCTGACTGTAAGGCTAAATTTATCTATTCCCAGCATGAAGGCATTAATAAGAGTGTTTGAAGCATCTATTGGGTCTGTTATTCTACAGAAGTTATCTAGTTGCTCAGCAAGGAACTCACAAAGGTTAGGATATTTATGTTTATCAAATATCTTTCTTGATGAGCATTGTGTTGAAGCATTCATTTGAAAGGTACAAGAGGTAAATATGGGAAAATGATCAGAAATGTCTTCAAATATTATGCCAGACATGGCTACAAGTTCAAGATTATTACAAAATATATTATCCAACAAGGGCAACCTTCCCTCCGTGGCTCTAGTTGTTTTAAATATTGTTGGCCAGAAGCCATAGGAAGCAAACAAATTAAAGAAATATGAGGTAGCATTATCAGATTCAATGCTAAATAAATCAAAGTTAAAATCACCTGCTATAAATGCTGACTTGTTTAAATTATTAACTTGCTCAAGACATACAGCAAGCTCATTTAAGAAACAATTGTTATCCAAGTCTGGTGGTTTGTATATAACACCAATAATGCAAGTTATATTGTATGATGTTAGGCATTCAATAAACAAAGACTGAGTGCAGTTTAATGCATTTATTTTAAGGATGAATGAATGTTTGATGTATTTTTCATTTAAATAAAGTGCAACCCCACCACCTGTTATATCATCCCTATTTTGAAAATGTGCAGTGTATCCAGGTATTTTATGATTATCTATCATGTGATTAGATAGCCATGCCTCTGAGATACTGATTACCTGCCACATGCATTTGCTTCTATGAAGAAACAGTTGACATTCTTCAAATCGTTCATTGGAACAAATGGATCTTGCGTTGACATGTAATATATTAAATAGGTTTAAAGCTGCTTTTTGTGATATATTGCTATTATGTGGAACAGAATAATAATTGCAGGAGGATCTCAGAAATTCAAAACTTTCCTGGGCAAAAGAAAGTTGAGGTGTGGCTACACTAATAAATGGGTTAAATGTTCTACAATTGATGTTCTCTGGTAGGTTAGCACATGCTACTAAATTCATGTGTTTCACAATAAATAATAGCAATTCAAACCTGTTTTACAAGTCAACCTGTAGTAAGAAACTACGTGCAAACAGTAGGATCAGTACTACTTCGGGGGAGCCCAGACAAAAGAGGAATGTGAATGTGACGTATGTGACCTGACCTTGACCTTATATGGTGTCAGATTGTGAAAATGGCTGCTACTATCGAATTATACGTGTAGAATAACCCATAAAACATGTGTCGCATGACTTTTGAAGACCTCTTGCCAATAGTGATATTTTGTGACCTGACCTTTGCGACCTTGACCTTTGTTTCAATTTCACTTTTGCTTATGCGGGATATGTATTATACCTTTGAGAGCACTTTGTGCGATAACAGTCTCAATCTAAGGCTTTGGATGGAAAGTATGGCCCAAAAACTTAAATATCTCAATTTTGACCTTTGACCTGACCGTGACCTGAAATGTGACCTTATTTTGAAAATTTCGTGTGTGTTGTGGATGCGTCTCATTGAGAGCTTTCGATTGCCGCCTTGCGCGTCTCGCTGCAGTCATTGGTTCGGAAGATAACGAGGGGGGGGGGCGAACAACGCCCCCCAGCCAACCTTGCCCGCTGTGGAAAGGCTTTACCTATATGCTAGTCTGAGAGGGTCCTTACAAGACCTGAAAGAAAGAGTCTGAGAGGCCCTTTGCAATACCTGATAATTCCCTAAACTTATCCAAGAGGGTCATTGTCAGGCCCAAGAGGGCCCTATGCCAGTTTGAGAATTTGAGGTTCTCGGCCATTCTGAAAGCCATTGTCGGAGGCTCGGCCAACACTTTGGTTTGAGGCGCCGTCCGACACAAGGCCAAAACTCGTGTGGCTCTATTTTTTTCTCTCGTTAATAACTGATTTAAAACAAACTTGTACCTATTCCTTACATGATCTTTTACAAGCATGAAATGTTTTTTTTACCGATTTCAGTCGTTTTGGAAAAACTGTGGCGCTGATATAGGCCCCCCTTGGACCCGTCCCTGTTCGGCCCCCAATCATTTGGAGAAATCGACACCGCTGCTTGTGACATAATTTTTCCTCTCTTCCACAGGGATTTTAAGCCCGCATACAAAAAAGAAACAGAAAAGTGATCAGCCGGGCGCAGCGCGTCTTCTTTCAACTCAAGAAGCTCCTACACTTATATCGGCGTCGTCAGTCCTCGCATTGTCATCACATATACGACACTGGCATGTCGAACGGCCACTCGGACAGTTTCAGTTGAGCTGCTGCCCTGCTTTTACAGTTCCAACCCTGTGCGTGTGCTGTGTGCACTGTGCGCGACACTAACACTGTGTGTTGTATACACTGTGCGCGACACTGACACTGTGTGATGTGTGGACTGTGCGCGACACTTCCACTGTCTGATGTATACACTGTGCGCGACACTGACACTGTATGCTGTATACACTGTGCGCGACACTGACACTGTGTGATGTATACACTGTGCGCGACACTGACACTGTGTGATGTATACACTGTGCGCGACACTGACAATGTGTGCTGTATACACTGTGCGCGACACTGACACGGTGTGATGTATACACTGTGCGCGACACTGGCACTGTGTGATGTATACACTGTGCGCGACACTGACACTGTGTGATGTATACACTGTGCGCGACACTGACAATGTGTGCTGTATACACTGTGCGCGACACTGACACTGTGTGATGTATACACTGTGCGCGACACTGACACTGTGTGATGTATACACTGTGCGCGACACTGACACTGTGTTCTGTATACACTGTGCGCGACACTGACACTGTGTTCTGTATACACTGTGCGCGACACTGACACTGTGTGCTGTATACACTGTGCGCGACACTGACAATGTGTGCTGTATACACTGCGCGCGACACTGACAATGTGTGCTGTATACACTGTGCGCGACACTGACACTGTGTGATGTGTGGACTGTGCGCGACACTTCCACTGTCTGATGTATACACTGTGCGCGACACTGACACTGTATGCTGTATACACTGTGCGCGACACTGACACTGTGTGATGTATACACTGTGCGCGACACTGACACTGTATGCTGTATACACTGTGCGCGACACTGACACTGTGTGCTGTGTGCACTGTGCGCGACACTGACACTGTGTGATGTATACACTGTGCGCGACACTGACACTGTGTGCTGTGTGTACTGTGCGCGACACTGACACTGTGTGCTGTATACACTGTGCGCGACATTGACACTGTGTGCTGTATGGACTGTGCGCGACACTGGCACTGTGTGCTGTGTGGACTGTGCGCGACACTGACACTGTGTGCTGCATACACTGTGCGCGACACTGACACTGTGTGCTGTATACAATGTGCGCGACACTGACACTGTGTGCTGTATACACTGTGCGCGACACTGACACTATGTGATGTGTGTAATGTGCGCGACACTGACAATGTGTGCTGTATACACTGTGCGCGACACTGACACTGTGTGCTGCATACACTGTGCGCGACACTGACACTGTGTGCTGCATACACTGTGCGCGACACTGACACTGTGTTCTGTATACACTGTGCGCGACACTGACACTGTGTGCTGTATACACTGTGCGCGACACTGACACTGTGTGTTGTATACACTGTGTGCGACACTGACACTGTGTGCTGCATACACTGTGCGCGACACTGACACTGTGTTCTGTATACACTGTGCGCGACACTGACACTGTGTGCTGTATACACTGTGCGCGACACTGACACTGTGTGTTGTATACACTGTGTGCGACACTGACACTGTGTGCTGCATACACTGTGCGCGACACTGACACTGTGTGCTGTATACACTGTGCGCGACACTGACACTGAGTTCTGTATACACTGTGCGCGACACACTGACACTGTGTGCTGTATGGACTGTGCGCGACACTGACACTGTGTTCTGTATACACTGTGCGCGACACTGACACTGTGTGATGTATACACTGTGCGCGACACTGACCCTGTGTGCTGTATACACTGTGCGCGACACTGACACTGTGTGCTGTATGGACTGTGCGCGACACTGACACTGTGTTCTGTATACACTGTGCGCGACACTGACACTGTGTGCTGTATACACTGTGCGCGACACTGACACTGTGTGCTGCATACACTGTGCGACACTGACACTGTGTGCTGTATACACTGTGCGCGACACTGACACTGTGTGCTGTATGGACTGTGCGCGACACTGACACTGTGTTCTGTATACACTGTGCGCGACACTGACACTGTGTGCTGTATGGACTGTGCGCGACACTGACACTGTGTTCTGTATACACTGTGCGCGACACTGACACTGTATGCTGTATACACTGTGCGCGACACTGACACTGTGTGCTGTATACACTGTGCGCGACACTGACCCTGTGTGCTGTATACACTGTGCGCGACACTGACACTGTGTGCTGTATGGACTGTGCGCGACACTGACACTGTGTTCTGTATACACTGTGCGCGACACTGACACTGTATGCTGTATACACTGTGCGCGACACTGACACTGTGTGCTGCATACACTGTGCGACACTGACACTGTGTGCTGTATACACTGTGCGCGACACTGACACTGTGTGCTGTATGGACTGTGCGCGACACTGACACTGTGTTCTGTATACACTGTGCGCGACACTGACACTGTGTGATGTATGCACTGTGCGCGACACTGCGTCTATTTCACCCCAACACTGTAAGTGTTGATTTGGAACTATGGCGTCACTATTTCCCGAAGATGTCGCGACTTTCACAGGTTCTCGCCAGCCTTACCGTCTCGGATGGGAGGACCCTGCAGCTGTCCGGCAGATGGGGTCCCTCAATAGAGGGACGCCGAGTCTGTCGGGGGTTTCTATCGCCCTCGGTCTGCCAGGCTGCTCCGTTACCTTGTCCCGTGGTGACCGGTTCCGTGCCACGGATCGAGGCGTACAGTACAGGTACAGCAGCAGCACGCAGTGACTGGTGAGCTAGCGTGCCTCGCTCCAGCCACGAGTGGACGATATCGCTAGTGACCAGATGTGGGCCGAGGAACCCCGCGGAGCGGTAGGAGCGAGGTGAAGGCCGCGTCACAACTCTGCCCGCCGGCACCTGAGACCGACACTCTGAGCCCTCAGCTGCCGGCCAGGCACCAGTGTGACGTCATGTCCCCTGGTGTGGCGGCACCTGAGACCGACACCCTGAGCCCTCAGCTGCCGGCCAGGCACCAGTGTGACGTCATGTCCCCTGGTGTGGCGGCACCTGAGACCGACACCCTGAGCCCTCAGCCGCCGGCCAGGCACCAGTGTGACGTCGTGTCCCCTGGTGTGGTGGCACCTAAGACCGACACCCTGAGTCCTCAGCCGCCGGCCAGGCACCAGTGTGACGCCGTGTCCTTTGGTGTGGCGGCACCTGAGATAGACACCCTGAGTCCTCAGCTGCCGGCCAGGCACCAGTGTGACGCCGTGTCCTTTGGTGTGGCGGCACCTGAGACAGACACTCTGAGTCCTCAGCCGCCGGCCAGGCACCAGTGTGACGCCGTGTCCCCTGGTGTGGCGGCACCTGAGACCGACACTCTGAGTCCTCAGCTGCCGGCCAGGCACCAGTGTGACGCCGTGTCCTTTGGTGTGGCGGCACCTGAGACAGACACCCTGAGTCCTCAGCTGCCGGCCAGGCACCAGTGTGACGTCGAACAACTACTGGTGACGTCACGTCAAGAACAGCCAAACTGGACGCATCGGTTAGTGGATTCATCAGTCCAGCGAGTCATCAGTCCAGTCCAGGGAGTCCAGGGAGTCATCAGTCCAGCTGGAGTATTGAAATCGGCAAACAGCGCTACTTGATGTGAACACTGAACAGTGTCAGAGATGTATTGCGGCATGCGCCGCACTCACTCGGCATATTGGTAAGCTTACGTTGTTTTAGCCCGAAATGAGGTAAAAAGCAAGCGGAGACATATTTTTGAAGGACATGCAATATTCTATCAAAAGTAATATTCCGTGTGTTTAAAGGAACCACATATGGAAACTGTGCAACTGTGTCCCTGTCCGCCCGTGTAACGACCTGACCTGAACATCCTATGATCCATCCTATAACCGTGTCCCTGCCCGCCCGTGTAACGACCTCACCTGAACATCCTATGATCCATCCTATAACCGTGTCCCTGTCCGCCCGTGTAACGACCTGACCTGAACATCCTATGATCCATCCTATAACCGTGTCCCTGACCGCCCGTGTAACGACCTCACCTGAACATCCTATGATCCATCCTATAACCGTGTCCCTGTCCGCCCGTGTAACGACCTGACCTGAACATCCTATGATCCATCCTATAACCGTGTCCCTGCCCGCCCGTGTAACGACCTCACCTGAACATCCTATGATCCATCCTATAACCGTGTCCCTGTCCGCCCGTGTAACGACCTGACCTGAACATCCTATGATCCATCCTATAACCGTGTCCCTGACCGCCCGTGTAACGACCTCACCTGAACATCCTATGATCCATCCTATAACCGTGTCCCTGTCCGCCCGTGTAACGACCTGACCTGAACATCCTATGATCCATCCTATAACCGTGTCCCTGACCGCCCGTGTAACGACCTCACCTGAACATCCTATGATCCATCCTATAACCGTGTCCCTGTCCGCCCGTGTAACGACCTCACCTGAACATCCTATGATCCATCCTATAACCGTGTCCCTGACCGCCCATGTAACGACCTCACCTGAACATCCTATGATCCATCCTATAACCGTGTCCCTGTCCGCCCGTGTAACGACCTGACCTGAACATCCTATGATCCATCCTATAACCGTGTCCCTGACCGCCCGTGTAACGACCTCACCTGAACATCCTATGATCCATCCTATAACCGTGTCCCTGTCCGCCCGTGTAACGACCTGACCTGAACATCCTATGATCCATCCTATAACCGTGTCCCTGACCGCCCGTGTAACGACCTGACCTGAACATCCTATGATCCATCCTATAACCGTGTCCCTGACCGCCCGTGTAACGACCTGACCTGAACATCCTATGATCCATCCTATAACCGTGTCCCTGTCCGCCCGTGAAGCTCACTCGGAGGCGGAGTTCATTCTGGCAATATGAGTTCCAAACGGTTCGGCGCTCGCAGTAGGCGCTGCTGACCGTGATGACCTGCGGCCGGTGGCAGTGGCCGCGGCCAAAATCAGAGCTGAAGCTGCAGCGGCCCGTCCTCCCAGTTGTGCTGGTCCTGGTCCTGGTCCTGATCCCGACGCCGGGAGGACCGTCGTCGGTTAGCTGACGAGGACTTTCACCACTAAGTTCTGCCGATGACGCACTGCAGCATGCAGTGTGTTAGAATGACAGGGTCCTCAGTGACAGGGGACCAGCGCAACCAGATCGGAGCTTAGCATCACCCTGGTCACACAAATGGGCGCATTTGAAAATGTTGGCACTAAATTCATAAACGCAGCTTTGCGTATTCCGTTCCTCACTTCTGTTTCTTGTAAAAAGACGATCAGCTCCCCACAGATTGCACAGATTGGCAAGATTGCCTCAATCAAGAAGAAGAAGCAATCGATGTTGGCTTTACCACTTGCACAACACAAGTGTCTTCACCTCACCGTGAGCATCATTTTCGCCACTTAAAAATATCTCCTCAATGTTTAAGTTTACAATAGGATGAAGGCAAAATCGTTCCACCGTTCAAAGAGCACGCTTAAGCTACACCATATGATTGATTCGGTCACCTCGCAAAACGTCTGTCCATATTGCGTTAGCTTTGCTGCAGCAATGATGAAGACTGCAGCATGGTCTTCTTGATTTATAGACGTGATCTGTTTCAAGTGATACACGTGGAACTGAAGACCAATGGAGTGATTGGGCCCAATAACCACAGCGATTTCCCTAGATCTCAATAGTAAAGGTGGTTCAATTTCTACCCTGCACAGTGAATAAGGTTCAAAACACCTATATTCTATATACCTATACCTACCTATACCTATATGTTCTAGCTTGCAAAACTCAGTAACAGTAGGCCAAGACCTATTAATAACCAGTAGGCGAATATTCACTTTGCGGATTTTATAACCGTAACAATAATTGCACACCCCGTCTCATAGTGCAGTTGTAATGCGCCTCCGTCAAAGTTCTAGGTGCTTGTGAATGAGTATCATAGTGATGATTCTGTTATTTCAAAATCATTTCTAGTTCATATATCATACCTGAAAGGTATGCTCATTGGACGCCAAACATTCAAAATCACACCTCAATATCTGATTTTTCATTTTTGTCCCCAATTTTGTATATATAAATATATCATATGACACGATATGCAATTCAAATCGAACTTGAGTCCCTCGATTGTTTGTCTTTCTATAGGCAAGTATACCTGCCATCCGGCTACCAACAGAACACCACGTTCACCATCCGGCTACCAACAGAACACCACGTTCACCATCCGGCTACCAACAGAACACTACGTTCACCATCCGGCTACCAACAGAACACCACGTTCACCATCCGGCTACCAACAGAACACCACGTTCACCATCCGGCTACCAACAGAACACCACGTTCACCATCCGGCTACCAACAGAACACCACGTTCACCATCCGGCTACCAACAGAACACCACGTTCACCATCCGGCTACCAACAGAACACCACGTTCACCATCCGGCTACCAACAGAACACCACGTTCAGAGGATTTATTTTAAGACTTCCTTTTGCTTCTTCTAATAGGATCAGTTACAGTGTTCAAATGTAATCCCAACAACACCCTTCTATTTCGTATTATAATTTCGCACTGCTGAGGATCACTCATGACTCTTCCAACCCTTTAAAACCTTTGAAATATTGACCCAGGACATCGTCATATTCCCCCGTTATATATTGTTTTGCCTAAAATGACAGCCCCGGACTGTAGTCTGGAGACACCTCTGGCCGTAGTTTGCAAGAAACACCTCCGGCCGTAGTTTGCAAGAGACACCTCCGGCCGTAGTTTGCAAGAGACACCTCCCGCCGTAGTTTGCAAGAGACACCTTCGGCCGTAGTTTGCAAGAGACACCTCCGGCCGTAGTTTGCAAGAGACACCTTCGGCCGTAGTTTGCAAGAGACACCTCCGGCCGTAGTTTGCAAGAGACACCTCCGGCCGTAGTTTGCAAGAGACACCTTCGGCCGTAGTTTGCAAGACACCTCCGGCCGTATTTTGCAAGAGACACCTTCGGCCGTAGTTTGCAAGACACCTCCGGCCGTAGTTTGCAAGAGACACCTCCGGCCGTAGTTTGCAAGAGACACCTCCGGCCGTAGTTTGCAAGAGACACCTCCGGC
>JAXIVJ010007182.1:5000-20000 GCA_036785665.1 Chirona hameri | reverse complement strand
GAATGAAGCATAACATTTGTAATGTTGGACAGACTGTTTTTCGATCAATATACTTTAGGCATTTATAAGTCGATGCTGCATCTGTATGAAGCCAAATGCAATGCAATCAGTTCGTGCTTGCTTGCAAGCCATCGTGTGTGTTCATTATACCATGCGCATCTACTGTTATGCTATTTACTTATGTCTAACGACTATTTTCCTAAAGGTGTATACCATTATGATCGGTCTTATCGATCATACATCGTCACACCCTCGATATTTGTAGTATGTTATAACTACCGGTGCATGTACCGGCATCCGTGTCAGTGATATCACTACCTACATATGTGTTACTATGTCCACCAATATGATACTGCATATCTAACCTTGTCATATCCCTATCAGTCTCTGTCTGTTGATCTGAACACTGTGCGAAGTATCCATGTGTGTCATCAAGGGAAATTGAGAAGAAGACAAATCAAGTAAAGGTTTAAAGTTTACAAAAAGAGGTTTAAAATGTGTGATTGTGCATGTGATTGCAAACATGCTTCAATACGTTTGATACAAACTGTCCAGATATGGTTCATGACCTGGAATTAATTGCTGTCGACGAAGTTTTCCTGAAACGACAATAAACCTTTAAAGGACTATCCGTTGTGTTTTATAAGTGTTCGAATGCATGCACCAATTTTGCTCTTTAAATGTTGTTGTTGAAATGTCGTCTATGTATCCGTGTTCGTCACGGGCCCACCAACTCCCAGCCTGGCCAGGGCCGGGCCCATAAACACCAACACGAGTAGGAAACGCCATAACTTGAAAGTCCCCTTGTTTCTTGTCTAGCCCAGGTCCCGACCAGGCCCGGTCAAATTCATAATTTTCAAAATCGTAGAACGATGAGAAACATGTTTACATGTTTTTCAGAGTTCGAAGATTTCCACCGGGCCGTCGCTCCGAAAGTGGGAGGAGCTTGTGTGTGTGTGTGTGTGTGTGTGTGTGTGTGTGTGTGTGTGTGTGTGTGTGTGTGTGTGCGTGCGTGCGTGCGTGCGTGCGTGCGTGCGTGCGTGCGTGCGTGCGGGCGGGCGGGCGGGCGCGGGCGTGCGTGTGGGTGTGTGTGTGTGTGGGTGTGCGTTTGTTAGTCGTGAATACCAAGGACAAAGTAGGATAATACAACGGAATACCGAGACACGATGGTCATAACCGAGACCCGTTGGCCGGGTCTCGGTATTTTAAGCACTTAAACCTGCGTTTTGTGATGATTAGAGTCATATCTATGAATACAAACCCGGTCCTCTATTTTCATGATTGATATGACTTTTCCTGGGGTCAAGTGTTTAATCGCAACATTCCTCGAAGGAAGTGTGTTAAGTTGGCGTGAAACAAATAGTGATGACGGAAATAATTGCGTATTTATTTTAAAAGTTTCAATTTGTTAAAATGTCGTACTATTTTAAATCACTAATTCAAATATACAAGCATACATTTTGGTCATCTTTTAGGAAATATATGACTAATTACATAAATTGGGGAATTTGCGTGAAAGACAACACTAGGCACCGCTCTTTCCATGGCGGTATTGGCTCGACGCAGTGGCGGCGGTTCTTCTGCTATACAAGACAAGGAAAATCAGCGATGAAGAGAAAGGTGGGTTGCATTGTTATTGTCTTAACTTTAAAATGAATTACCTTGGTGTGGTAAGTTAGATAATATGCATGCAGACAATGGCAGACCGTAATAACGGGTGTCTGCCCGGTGCGCCAGGCTGCATGACAGCATGCCAGTAGGAATAATGGTGGAAAGTTTGGAAGGGAGAGGCAGGAATGTCGTTTTATGAAAATGATTCGGGCAGGGTGTAGCTTCCCAAAAAAAAGTTGAGAGGGCTGAGCTGTGAAAAAAAATGCTTAAAGTACCATACAAATCCACAAAAATAAAGATTTTTTCCCAGGTCCCCTCCCTTGTCTGTGTCCGATGAGTGATTTGGCCGAATTTCTAGGCGCCATGTTGGTCATGTTTTCACAGATCAACATAACGAACATTGAACTGTATTGTAATGTTCACATTTCACCCGTAATTATATATTTACCTATTATGCCTTTAAAAATGAGTCGAAACTTATTCAGAATGCGTGATTTCCCGTCAAAAGGGTAAATCTTTCGAAATAATGTAGGAGCTCTTATCAATAGTTTCGCCATGCTATTTTGATAAAGATGACTGCGGTCTTCACATGCCACAAAGTGCATCATTCTAAGCAACCCTGGAGTAATGTAAGAGACGGAAGTGCTAGCCACCCTTCCTCCCCACGTTTTCTCCATCGGGCGTGCGTCTCTGATCGGGGGGAGGGGGGGGGGGGGCGGCCGCTCCCCCTGCGCCGAAGGCGCGGAAGGGCCTCGTAAGCAGACCAATTTCCGCGCCGAAGTCGCGGAAATAGGCCCCTCTGACCAGTGACGGCGCCCCTCTGGCCAGTGACCGGCCCTCTGGTCAGTGACGACGGCGCTCCTCTGGCCAGTGACCGGCCCTCTGGCCAGTGATGGCGCCCCTCTGGCCAGTGACGGCCCCTCTCACCAGTGATGGCCCCCTCTGGCCAGTGACGGCGCCCCTCTGGCCAGTGACGGCGCCCCTCTGGCCAGTAACGGCGCCCCTCTGGCCAGTGACGGCGTCCCTCTGGCCAGTGACGGCACCCCTCTGGCTAGTGTCGACGCCCCTCCTGCTAATGACGGCGCGCCCCCTCCTGCTAATGACGGGGCCCCTCCGACCAGTGAGAGCGCCCCTCCGGCCAGTGACGGCGCCCCTCCGGCCAGTGACGGCGCCCCTCTGGCCAGTGACGGCGTCCCTCTGGCCAGTAACGGCGCCCTTCTAGCCAGTGACGGCGACCCTCTGGCCAGTGACGACGCC
Source organism: Chirona hameri (assembly GCA_036785665.1). Classification (NCBI taxonomy): domain Eukaryota; kingdom Metazoa; phylum Arthropoda; class Thecostraca; order Balanomorpha; family Balanidae; genus Chirona; species Chirona hameri. Next base: position 17,132 of record JAXIVJ010007182.1, on the reverse strand, counting down.
CTTTTAGCCAGTGACGACGCCCTTTTAGCCAGTGACGACGCCCCTTTTAGCCAGTGACGGCGACCCTCTGGCCAGTGACGGCGCCCCTCTGGCCAGTGACGGCGCCCCTCTGGCCAGTGACGGCGCCCATATGGCCAGTGACGGCGCTCCTCTGGCTAGCGTCGGCGCCCCTCCTGATAATGGCGGCGCCCCTGCGGCCAGTGACGGCGCCCCTCTGGCCAGTGACGGCGCCCATCTGGCCAGTGACGGCGCCCCTCTGGATAGTGTCGGTGCCCCTCCTGCTATTGACAACCCCCTCCGGCCAGTGACGGCGCCCCTCCGTCTAATGACGGCGCCCATCTGGCCAGTGACGGCGCTCCTCCGGCTAATGACGGCGCCCCTCCGGCTAATGACGGTGCCCCTCTGGCCAGTGACAGCGCCCCTTCGACTAGTGATGGAGCCCATCTGGCCATTGATGGCACTCCTCCGGCCAGTGACGGCACTCTTGCGGCCAGTGACGGCACCCCTGTGGGCAGTGGCGACGCCCCTTCGGCCAATGACGGCGCCCCTCCGGGCCGTGACGGTGCCCATCCGGCAAATAACGGTGCCCCTCCAGTCAATGACGGCACCCCTCCGGCCAGTGACGGCGCCCCTCCGGCCAGTGACGGCCGGGGGTGCGGCCCTCTCAGACCAGCCTGGGTCCGCCCAGGCATGGTAAGGGTTCTGTCAGGCCTATACATATATGAAGGGGCCTTAAGCCATCTAAGGGCCCCTCATGCCCAACGAGGGCCGACAGGGGACCCGCTCAAGCCGACCGAGTTCTCCTTCAGGCCGATCTGGCCTGTGCCCCACTCCGCACTCCGACTTGCCTGGAGGCGCCCGTGCTGCGCGCGGTATCCGGCTCCTGCTCTCCTGCTCGCCTGGCGGCGCCCCTGCTGCGTGGCACGGCCCGCTCCGTCTCGCGACCGACCCGCGGCCACTCCCGTGGCGCCGGCTGACCCGTGCCAGGGGCCGTCCTTGTGCGAGTCACTTCGTCCGCCCGACATGAGACATTCCTAGCCGTTCTGCGGTTGCCCCTCCCCCGGGCCCTACTCGCGTGCGCCGATGACCCGGTGACCTCTGCTGGCGCGTGGCCTCCGTTCGTCGTGGGCGGGAGCCGCGTGTGTTCCTGCCGGGTGCGGCCTGGCGGCCCGGGACCGCGGCGTGTCGCACGGCGCTGTCATGCTGCGCCGCACACAGCACAGGACAATCATGTGGCCGCAGTTTGGCCGCCGGCGAACGGCCGACCCATCCCTCGGTGTTGTCGGACTGCCATGACCTGTCCTTTGTACGAACTTTGAAGCGCGGCTGCGGTTGTACACATCGGCGTGGGTATTGTGTGTGTGTGTGTGGGGGGGGGGGGGGAGCCGTGTGCTGAGAGGATCGTATTGTAGATTGGGTGTGTGATGGGTTGTGTGATTGTAATATTTTTGTGTTTTCCCCCCTTTTTGCTCTCATGTTGGACTGTAGAGTGACCTGCGCTGCCTTGCTCTGTTTCGTTTTACGATTTGTAATGCATTATCCGAGGGACTGTGTGTCGTCAACTGGCGTCGTACAGTGACGCCAGTCGCCTCCTCTGCCAGTGACGGTTTGGTTATTCGCGGCATGCCACCCGAGCGTGCCTGGCGCCGCCGCTGCTACCTGGTCCGCGTGACCCAAGCCTGATCGCGTACTGTCAACCATACTACATTGCTTACGTTCACGCTATGTTAATGCTATGTTTTCCCTCATTGTTGGCATCATTTAGTTCTGTCTTAATTTCAGTATAACGGTACACTTATTTACACTTATTTGAGTTGCCTTGAATTATTGTTCAGTAATTATACTTAATTAAACATGTGGTATGCGCTGACGGCTGACAAGTTATCAGTATCTAATCTAATTGCGCACTATTCTGGTTATTGTTGGTCAGTCAGGTCATATGGTTGGTTCATCTCATGTTCAGTTCTGATTTATTTCTGTCTCATGGGTTATTGCTTTGTTTATTTAGTTCAGTGTCGCTTGCCGCCGCCACGAAGCGCTCACTCGTTGCCTCTCTTTCCAGTCACCGGCGCCTCTCTGGGGAAGTCCGTTCACATAGACATCCAGTCATCTGAATTGTGGGCCGTTCACCGACCGCCACCGTTGTCTGGGAGACCCCCAGCGCCATCTGGAGTGCCATCACCAGACAGAGACGTGCCATTTCAAACAGGAAGGTATCTGGCCCTCCCAGCTGCTCGCAGGCATAACCTGGTTACATACTACCCACCACCGAACACTCAGCCATGCCACTCACAACGCAACTTTCATAACACTAAGCGTACTATTTCGAACAGACTTTGGACTAGACTTGGGACGTTCGTAGACATACTCACATTGCTCATCATCAGCGGCATTGAAATAAATCCAGGGCCACTACAAACACATCCGCAACAAAATATAATCATAGCACACATCAACATTAATAGCATCACCGCCGGAAACAAAATTGACGAGCTTCAGCAATTTGTCGAAACCAATGACATACAAATTCTGTCACTTTCCGAGACCAAATTAAATGACACAATAGCCAGCAGTTTATACCAATTGGAAGGTTTCCATACACCCCTGACTCGACATAAAAACAGACATGGCGGCGGCGTAGCAATTTACATTCACACATCACTACCTTTCCAAAGACTACCTGAGTTAGAAATAGGTGATGAAGAGTGGATATGGGTCAAAATAAAAACTCGAAGTATTACATTAGTAGTATGTTGCGCTTATTTACCACCTAACTTTACAATGGGAAAATTTCAAAATTTCACTGACAGCTTAACAGAATCAGTATGTCGAACACAGATCCACAACCCGACAGCCACACTCATATTAGGGGATCTTAATGCTGGAAATATATACTTAGATCATCAAATATATCAACACAATGGCATCACAACTTTCGACCACAAGCTAAAAGACACCACAGAAACGTTAGATCTACAACAGCTAATTAAGCAACCAACCAGAATCGCCAACAACTGTGAAAATTTGCGTGATCTCATCTTTACAAGCAACAGTCACATCATCATTGATAGTGGCACTTTTTCGCCATTTTCAAATATCGACCACTTCCCTATTTATGCCACAGTTGATGTAACACCGCCTCCGGAAAACACAGAACAGACCCATACATACATCTGGGATTATTCAAGGTTAAACGCTCCTCTTCTTACAACTCTTTTACTTAACACTTATTGGACACATATATTAAATAATGATATAGACACAGCAACCGACTTATTCATATCTGCAATACACAACGCCGCCGCCGCCGCAATTCCTATTCGACGCAAAACCAATCAAACTAAACACAAACCATGGATAACTTCAGAGCTAAAGCAAAATATTAGGAAGCGAGACAGGTTATTCAAAATTGCAAAACAAACCCGGAGCCAATTCAACTAGGAAAGATGGAAGTATCAAAGAAATCAGGTAACAGCTTTAAATAGACGGCTCAAAGACGAGTATATTCAAAACCAAGTTCAAAAACTACTGTCACACAAACACCAGCCATATAAATATCACCACACATTACGCACGATTTTAGGACGGACACGAGACGACACCATTCTTCCCCTTCATTCTAACCAAAACGATATCATCATTGACGACAAAGAAAAAGCAACACTATTAAATAATCATTTCGCTGCACAATCCACTCTCAACATTCCAGACAACCACGAACCACCACCACACACCACAGATGGACTGCCGGTACCCACTCTAGACAATATTTCCACTTCCGAAAGTGAGGTTCTTCGAATTCTTAACTCCCTTGACTCAAACAAATCGACTGGCCCTGATGGATTACCTGTAAAATTGCTGAAACTTGTTGCTCTTTTGATCTCAAAACCACTAGTGCAGTTGTTTAACAAGTCTCTATCATCAGGAAAATTCCCAGCTAAGTTTAAAGAAGCAAACATCAAACCGATATTAAAAAAGAAAGGTTCACCATCCGACTATTCATGCTATCGACCAATCAGTATACTTTCGGCCCTTTCAAAAGTTTTCGAAAATATTGTGTACAAGAATCTTTACAATCATTTCGCTGAACACTCTCTCCTAACTGACCAACAAAGTGGGTATCGGCAGAGTCGCAGTACTCAACAGCAACTCTTATACTTGACACACAACTTATACAAATCACTCGACTCAGGACGCGACTTTACAGCCATATATCTCGACATTTCTAAATACTTCGACAAAATATGGCATAAAGGACTCCTGGGCAAATGCAAAAATGAGTTTGGAATCACAGGACGACTCTACGACTGGCTCTCATCATACTTACAAGACAGACGACAGCGAGTACAAGTACGAGACACTTTTTCGGCGACTCAAACCATTAACTCAGGATGCCCACAGGGCTCCGTACTTGGGCCATTATTAGCACTTATCTATCTCAACGGACTCTCTAATCGGACGCAGAACGACATTCTTTTCTTTGCTGACGACACCTCTCTCTATGCCTCACACACAACAAGTGACGTACACGTGACACAACAGATACTGCAACGCGACCTTGACGAAATATATGGGTACGGTCAAGAATGGGCTATCCCATTCAACACCACAAAAACAATCCAACAGACATTCTCACACAAACGCTTATACAAGACACCAACACTTAGGTTCGGAGGCGACCTTATACCAGTACATAACAGTCATACACACCTCGGCATGACATTCTCTCTACTGACCTCCGATTTCACCAACACATCAACATGACATGCCACAAAATAAACAAAGCACTCAGTCCTCTGTACCCAATAGCGAAACACTTTCCAAGGCCCATTCTTGACCAAATCTACAAAGTTTACATCAGACCTTATTTTGACTACTGCGACGCCATCTATGACGGACTTATCACAATACAAGACGCAACTAGACTAGAAACACTACAAAACAGAGCTGCGAGACTTGTCACTGGAGGACTCTATAGAACACATACTGACAAACTACTGGCAGAAGTAGGATGGAGGAGAAGTAGGACTGACAACGAGACGACGCATACACAGATTGACATTGTACCATAAACTGAACAATCCAGGACAACATTCACCACAATACATCAGAGACATACTACCAAACACGCGGGCTCAAGACACCAACAGAGAACTAAGAAACGCCAGCACGCACACAACAGCAACCAGACACACATCATCATACCACAAGTCATTTTTTCCAGCAACAGGCAAGCAATGGAACCAACTACACAACACTACAAGACATCTCACACACATGGACTTCAAAAAGCAGCTTTGCGAGCAGCTGGGCGTGCCCGATCCACCCAATTACTATTTAGTGGGACAAAAAAGGGGGAATATTTGGCATGCAAGACTTAGAATGAATATGTCCCACTTAAATTCAAATTTATTTCGCATTCAAAAATCAGTTTCGCCTGCGTGCCAGTGTGGACATCATACAGAAAATACTAGTCATTACGTTCTTCATGTCCAAAATTTACAGAACAAAGGAGCTTACTGTTCAATAATATTTATCAATCCTTAAACTTTGACTTAAGAAATAAACTACCATCAGATCAACTACAAATATTATTATACGGTGCAGATCTCAGCAGCGATGGTGGTCGGGGGGTAGCCCTCAAATTCCAAAATTTCTTGCGTGTTTCCAACCGATTTATTGACCTCTACTAAAAAGTTATATCACTTTGTTGTAGCCTCATCCAGCAGGGGGACCTGACTTTCCTGGCGGAGCGCTGGGGCTGGCTGGCCGGGTCGACGAGGCTGGGCGGGCTGTACCGTGGCGGCGGTCGCAGTTAAACGTTTGGTTTCTTTTAGACAGGGTGCTTTAATTTAAGCTTTTGCTTTTGCGCCCTTCTGCTTCTGCTTTATGTTGAAATGCTAATTAATTTATGTTTAATAAACATGCTGATGATGATGATCGAGGCCCTCTCAAGCCGACCGAGGACCGCTCAGGTTGACTGTGGTCCCGTCAGGCCGACCAAGTCCCCCTTCGGGGCGCCGGAGGATCCCCTAAACCCGACCGTGGGCCCCTCATGCCAACCAAAGGCCCCTCAGACCGAACGTAAGTGCCCACAGGCTGACAAAGGGCCGAGTAATGGCCCTGAAGCCGACCCTTTGTGAATTTCTACGCACGCCACAGTGTCACTCATGGAAGACAAGAAGAACAATAGTTTCAGTGATGCTATTCCTTCAATTGAGGTAAAATGAATATATCACTCACGACGAGGCAGGGGCTGCCCTAAATGACTCCCGCTAAAACAAAGTTGTATGCCGGGACAGGGAAGCTCCTGGACTTACGGTCTATCCTATTATTCGTGCTGTCAGATAAAGTTGAGCGCATATTTGTATTTGGTCGTTTGAATGTGTTTCTGGTGTTGGCGCCCTTCGCTAAGCAGAGCTGTTTGCATGGACCATATCCGATCGCGCAATATTTTCTCAAAGGTTTATTTGAAGTCGAAAGCTTTACGTGTCACAAACCTTCACGCGGTCCTCCCCGCGCACTGACTTCATCTGACTCAGGCCGCTGCCACCAACGCAGGTCATCCCAGTCAAGGGTATCCCCGCAAAGACGTGGCTACGATGCAATTTGGACGAGAGGCGCCTCTCCTTCCTTATTGTCTACCACTTCCATTAGACGCCGCTTGACCAGGATTGAGTAGAAACAGAAAGCATCGGTAGGGTATTCATGGTGGCTGACAGTGATCAAATAAATGTATAAATAATAAATGTGACTTAAAACAATGTGAAGAAATGTGACAATGGGTGCTTGGTCACTAGCCGGAGGGGCGCCGTCACTGGCCGGAGAGGGACCGTCACTGCCCGGAGGGGCGTTGTCACTGGCCGAAGGTCACTGGCCGGAGTGGCGGCCACTGACCGCAGGGGCGTCGTCACTGGCCGCAAGAGTGCCGTCACTGGCCGGAGGAGTGCCATCACTGGTCATACGGGCGCCGTCATTAGCCGGAGGGGCTACTGCTGTCAATCCAGCAGTGGCGTCGCCACAACATTTTGAGTGGGGGCAGCCAGAGGTTTGGTGGGCTAGGCCCATATGGCTAATGTTAAAATCCTACTAACGGGGGGGGGGGGGGGGCGAACTCCGGGCCGGAGCGATCCTGGCGGGGCCCGACTTCCAGGCCCCCTGTTGGCGACGCCCCAGGTTAAAAGTACTTGGGTATAAAAGTCCGAACTATTGAAGCGGAGCTGCCTCGAAAGCCGGAAGAAGGCCTTGCGATCGTAGTGTCTTTAAAACTGAGGCACCTCTGATTCAGTGTCCTAGGATTGGAAAATTTGGTTGGGAAATGACACCCTATGGATAGTATTTTTCCACTCTTTTTCCCCAGTTTTACTGTGAATTTTCCACTCCCTAAACTAAGATATATTGGAAAACCGGAACCCTAGCACTGGTACTAATAATATCATTACTAACCTGTTTCCTCCACAGGCTGCTCCTACGAAACCTAAGTCCTTCTTTGATGCGTCCATGGTCCAAGTTCAGGCATCAGTTGAAGTCATCAAGAGCAATCAACCAACAAGACAGCATGGAACCTATACCTACAACCTACCTCAGCCTTCACCCTCAAATAAATCCAGGTGTGTTGTGCCTTTGTTATTTTACCCTTCTAAATAGTATTACAATGTGCATTTGTCTATGTGTATGTCTAATTTGTTTGCAGAACGAAGGGTTGAAAAGTCGTAGTCTAGAACGACCGAAATACTGTTGAAAAGATCGTCTCTGATTTTTGTATAAGTGGGGCAGTGCAACACAAAGTCTTCTAAGCGAAACCCGCATGCGCAGGCTGGACTAGATGATTTCTGAATTTGATAAAGATATGAGTTAAGCTCAAAGGATCCAATCTTGCTTTAGCATGATTGATATTGCCGGTTTTAGAACCAAATGCAAAGAATTCTGGAGGAAATAGAATGCCGTATAGCTCAGATATTTGCTTCCTGAATTTTTTGAAGAAGGATCAGAGCGGACTATTGCAGGAAGTAGGTTCCATTTTTGTTTTGTGTCAGGAATGAAGGATCGATAGAATGACGACGTTTTGCTGAAGGTTGTGGTGTTTGTGTTTGTGTTTGTGTTCCTTAGCGTTTGTCCTGTGTCTGCCTGTCTTGTTTGTGGTACAATGTTTTGTATGCAGGATGGTATCGTGTCATGAGTGTAAAAGAGTTGGCGATAAAATGTTAGTCGGTGAATTTTGCGTTCAGTAAAGGTGCCTTTAACCCTATTTGTAACAGGCTCCTGGCTACCCCTATTTGTAAAGGGGGGGGGGGCGGATTCACCCCCCCCCCCCCCGGAGATCTCAAGATCTACCCGTCCGATTTTAACAAATTAAACGGTGTTTGGTTTCCTTCAACACGATCTACATTTATAAATAATAACAAAATCTAAATTTTTGATAGGGTGGCAACAGGGGGGCAAAAACTACAAATTTTAGTGGTATTTTTGATCCAACATAGCTGTCATGTTTATCAACCGATTTTAACGCAATCAATAGGAATCGATAGAGATTGAATTGTAAATTGATATATGACGGTGACGTTTCAAAATTCAAAAATCATAGGCGTGTGCAAGTCACTCAATATGGGGGTGAAGTAATGCGTAATAAAACCATTTTTTTCATGTTGTTTTTTGATAAATGAAATAGTATGTTATTGTGTCATTAGACAAAACAGTTATAAATCATATTTTATATATTTTTTGCCATAGGCTGTACCAGGTTAGTGAAAAAGGGAGGTCAAAATGGGAAAAAATATTAACCGCAGGCAAGTTGCTACCCAGCACTATAAATAAGTAACTGATCGTAGATAGTTCCTTTTTTAATGTTGTAGTTCATCATAGGCGTATCCAGGATCCAAACTAGGGAGGCGCAAGACCTTTTTATAAGTATATTATCCGCTATTATGATACTAACTAGTCAACAGTGACTATTTCACTTACAACTTCAATTCACATTGCTTACCCCTCTTTTTACCCTACCTGGACTCGCGTATTATCTTATAATTGTTCGTAGAGTACCCTCTGGAGCGTGTTTCATCCGAAAACTGCAGTATGTTATGTCATTGTACGCCCATGCCTCTTAGTTTCCTTGCAATAATATGACCCCCTTTCTTCCATTCCTGAGCGCGCCTCTGCAAAAAAAAAGACTTTATTCCCTGTTATGGCCTCATATGTACATATATCATTATAAGCTAACCGTCTATTGCGCCGTTATCGCTGGCATATCGTCATCACCATGCCAGTCACCCCCTTTGCATGTGCCTGAACACGCCCCTGAAACTCTATATGTAATAAATTATGCAAATAATGGAAGCAGAAGCTATCTTTTACATCTTGATAGCTATAAATGCCCTTTACATTGCTCTATTGGCTTCCCGCCAAGCATTGAATACTTCCTGGAAACCCCCTTTTCAAGCCCCTGAAACCGCGTCTGCCATGCAATTTTTATGATATTGCATTAACATCAACTAATTTGCACTTGTTGCAATCACCGTAAACCGATGTAACTCCTTCATACTTGAGGCAGTTTGGAAGAAACCGTGAAGATCGCATTTCTGTATTATCGCCAAATGTCGCCTCCGAACCCAACCAAAACTGTGTCCTGGAACCGCCTCTGTTCAGGTTAAGAACTCAAAATTTTGACTTCAAATGCGGTATTCAATTCTAGGAAAAGTCCCAAAATTCCATGGGCTTGCTCCCAGCCGTTCTGGAGATATCTGCGAAAAACATGAGGGGGGGGGGGGGTGGAATCCGCCCCCCCCCCCCCCATGTTACAAATAGGGTTAATTAATATAAGTGAACTCCGAACATGCGGACTAAATGCATGGAAGTTAGGATATCTACAACTCTGTCTTCTCGAATTTTAGAAATGTTTTCTTTCTGAAAAAGACAATAAACATAGGTAACGTTGGTTTTTAACCTTCCAAAAAATCCTGATAACTAATCCTTCAAGATATCTGCAAAAATGCGAATTTTGCGATAATGTTCTAAGCGTATTCAAAAGCACACCATCTTGCAAATTAGTACAACCTTACGAATTCTTATTTACGTTGTTCAGCGGTAGGGTACGTTTCCACTTTCGCCATATAAAGCGCGCTTTCCAGCACTGTACTTTATGGGTATTAGCACCTTTCAGGCATCAGCAAGCTGCCCACAGCCGTTGAGACACCGGCTAAGAAGACCGATGACCACGAGAGGCCAAGCACGTCTGCAGGAGTTGCAGTTCTGGCAGAAGGAAGCATAACTTTATGTTCGTGCTAAGTGTTTCAAAACATTATTTGCACTATCCCATGCCTATGTTGTGCAAGTACATGCCCAAAAAGTTTTTTTTAGGGAAATTATCACAAAATCAAAATATTCTAAATTATTCACAAAACCGGAAGATATGTCAAAGAAACATACCTAGGCAACTATCATACCAAATTTCAAACTTATATCTCCATTTTTGACTGACTTATGACATCTAAAGTATGGGTGACTGACATCTAAAGTATACATGACGTCATATTTTGAAATTGTGTGTTTTGTCTTTTATTGACCAGATACAGACAAATGAATGCCAGCACTGTATTCCTGGGAGAAAACTGGTCCATAAACATGCCTTCTGTTTTTATATTTATCCATTTTAAATTTTGACCTTCAGTGACCTGAACTTGACCTGAAATTGACAATAACTTCACGTAAATTAATTCAGTTGGTAAAATGACTCACTATCGAATTCTACGTGGCAAATAACCCATACAACATGTGTTGCATGACTTTCGTATATATTTTGCGCATAGTGATTGTTTGTGACCTGACCTTGACCTTCACCTTTGCCAACAATCTCACTTTAGCCCATGTGGGATGTGTATAATACCTTTGGTAGCACTTTGGGTGATCATGGTCTCAATCGATGGCTTTTGCTGGAAACTATGGCCCATAAACTAAAATGCGTCGATTTTGACGTTTGACCTGACCGTGACCTGACATTTGACCTCACTTTTTTAAATTTGTAGGCAAGCTTTAGATTCATCTCATTGAGAGCTTTCGAATGCCGCCTTGCGTGTCTTGCTGTGATAATTGGTTCGGAAGATAACCAGGGGGCGTTTGTGCCGCACAGCAGGATACTATGCCGCACAGCACTGAGGCATGCCAGCCAGTGGCGGCTGGTGGTGACGTCACAGTCTGAGGTCTCTGCAACGGTCAATCAGCGGTGGCCTGGCCGGCTGGGACCAAATTACGGAACTAGAGGCAGGCAATGCGATCGGGCATTGCCTTGGGGTCAACATCGTACGATATTTCCGTAATTTGGCCTTAGCCGGCCAGGCCACCGCTGATTGGCCGTTGCGGTGCCCTCAGACTGTGACGTCACCACCAGCCGCCAATGGGTGGCATGCCTCAGTGCTGTGCGGCACAGCATCCTGGTGTGCGGCACAGTATCCAGGGCCGGCCGGCACCTGCTGACAGCGGAGACCCGCTCCTTCAAAATCGTAATTTGGTTTTACCCTCCTTGAAGGTTTATTTTGCCCCCCTCAGAATCGGCAGCCATTAATGGATTTTGAGCCGCTGTATCGCGCACGTAACCTGCGAGTATCAAGTCTGTGTCACCAGCCGTGTGACCTGCGGAGGCGAAAAAAAAAAAAAAAAATGTTGGCGCCCACTTTTGACACTTGACACGTGTCACGTGCCACGCACACGCACACGCACACGCACACGCACACGCCCACGCCCACGCCCACGCCCACGCCCCCGCCCGCGCCCGCGCCCGCGCCCGCACGCGCACGCGCACGCACACGCGCACGCACACGCACACGCACACGCACACGCACACGCACACGCACACGCACACACAGACACACACAAACACACACAGACACACACACAGACACACACACAGACACACACACAGACACACACACAGACACACACACACAGACACACACACACAGACACACACACACAGACACACACACACAGACACACACACACAGACACACACACACAGACACACACACACACAGACACACACACACAGACACACACACACAGACACACACACACAGACACACACACACAGACACACACACACAGACACACACACACAGACACACACACACAGACACACACACA